>NDFG01000083.1:1217553-1267665 GCA_002167245.1 Sporophila hypoxantha
TGCAGATTCTCCTTTGGGAAATGGATGTAATTTTTGGTCTTTCTCAGTTTCTCACCCCCATGCTCCACTGTTCTCCCCCCGAATGCATCCATGGCCTGTCTCTTATACACATCTAGATGTGTATAAGAGACAGCCCGCATCATCTCCCCGGCCCCACGTGCGGCTGTCCCCGCTCTCCCCCCCCCCCCCGCGGGGGTCCCGGGGCGCCGGGAGGCGGCGGCAGAGCCGCACCGGAGCCATTTTGCGCCGCCGCCGCCCGCTCTGGCTCCCGGGGAAAATCCACCGCCGTGTCTTGGCGGCGCCGCGGCGGCCCCGCTCCGCTCCCGCCGCTCCGCGCCCGCCCGCGCTGCACTGCGGGGCCGCCGCCACTCGCATGCTGCCGCCCGCCGCGCTCCCACGCGCGGGGCGCCGGCCCGGGCCGAGCCGGGACCAGCCGAGCCCAAGCGAGCCGGGCCGGGAGCAGCCGGGCCGGGGGCGGCCGAGCCGGGCCGTCGGGGAACCGCCCGGGAGCCGCCGGAGGATGTAGGAGGCGGGAGCGGGGTAAGAGCGGCGGGGGCGGCCCCGGGGCCGGGGGTGCCCAGCGCAGAGCGGGGGCCGGTGCCCGGGGTCCGCCGTGCCCGGGGGGGGTGCGGGAGGGAAGCGGTCCCGGGGGTCCGCGGTGCTCGGTGCGGAGGGGGGCTCTCACCGGCGAGGCACCGGAGCCGTGCGGAACCGGCCCCGCGGGAACGGGACGTGTCACCTGCGGACCCATCCGGCCCCGCCGAGCGGGTGTCCGGGGTTGAACCGGGGAGGAAGGAGCCGGGGGATGGCCGGGGGCGTCTCGGCGGTACCGTGGCGCTCAGCTCCGCCAGGATTCCCCGGTGGGTGGGGGAGAGGGGGTCCCCATCTCCTGCTCCCAGCGGGCATCCCCATCTCCCGCTGCCCGAGGCACTGGGGAGAGAGGCACAGCCCGCAGCCCCTCCAGCCCTGTCTCTTATACACATCTAGATGTGTATAAGAGACAGGCCCCATTCCCTGCCCCATCCCTTGCCCTGCCCATGGGCTGTCTCTTATACACATCTAGATGTGTATAAGAGACAGCGGCCCCCAGCCCATCACTAATCCTGCGGCAGGACCCTGTCCCAGGGCGGATATCGCACCGGGGGCTGCTGACCCGCGCCCCCTGCCCCATTCCCNCTGGGGAGAGAGGCACAGCCCGCAGCCCCTCCAGCCTCCCCTGGATGGCGACGCCAGCCATCCTGCGTTCTCCCGCTGCGGAGGGCTCGGGGCAGGCCCAGGACCCCTCCCCACCCACCGGGCTCCCCCTCCCCATCCTGCCTGGGGGGGCGGCTCGGACCGTGCCCGGCCGGGTGCTGAGCTGTGCCCATCACCGCGCATGCAGGCGCCGTGGTCCCGGCCAGCCTGGCAGGCAAGCAGAGCTTCGGGGACCCCTGTCTGGCTGCTCCCTCTTGCTGCTGCCTTTCTTCCCCCAGACTGTTGGCGTTTCTTGGAGGAGTCGGTCTGGTCCCTCCATCCTGTGCCAAATCTGCAGAGCAAGTTGGTGCTGGGACCGCTGGTGTCTCTCCATCCTGTGACATCCAGCCCTGCATGTCACCTCCCTCGCCCACAGCCRATCCCTGCCTGTCCCCTGGCCAGGAAAAGGGGACAGAGCCTGGCTGGTGGGGGTTGGTTACCCCCGTGGGAATCCAGGCAGCCTTCCTTGGTGTAAATGGGAGCAGGATCYGGTCAGCAGTGCAGATTCTCCTTTRGGAAATGGATGTAATTTTTGGTCTTTCTCAGTTTCTCACCCCCATGCTCCACTGTTCTCCCCCCGAATGCATCCATGGCTCCCGGCCCTTGAGGATTCAGTCTGTGCAGGGATGGAGCAGGGGAAGGCCACTGGGAGCTGGGCATGGCTGCAAGGAGCATGTCAGCCCTTTCAAGCATTATTACAGCGCCGGCAGGGCTGGGAATGCAAAAATAGCCATCAAAGTGACCGTGGAACATCCGAGCCTGAAGGGGCTCCTTTTGGCTGTGCCGGTGGTGGGAGCACTGACGTGGGGAGATGCTGGTGTGAGCCAACTTTGGGGCTGCCCTGGGTGTTGTTACCCCACTGAGCCAGGGCACCAGGRCCAGCCCCAGCCATCCCTGCTCTGGTGAACAGGGTGACAAAACCGTGGTGTCCCTCTCCAAGCCTKGGTGAGATGGTGCTGAGCTTGGTGCCCAAATCTCCCTCCTGAGTGCCAAGGCTTGTGCCACGTGGGCTTGGAGGAGCAGCCCCCAGCCTTCTCAATCCTCCTGCTGGGCCTGGCTCCCACCCAGCAGCTTGGCCAAGGCACGGGATGAGTGGAGGGTGTTGGGAAGCCCGGGCTGGGGGGGTTTGGGGGGGCCCTTCCTTCAGCCTGCCCATCAGCAGCTCAGAGGCAGAGCAGTGCCAGGACCTGTGGGATGCACAGCCTGTGTGGGTGGCTGGTGGCTGAGCTGGTGTGGGTCTCCCCRGCTCTGCCCACCCTCAGGGGCAGGATCAGGCCCCGTGCTGGGGTCTCATGGCCAGGTGGAGCTGCTGCGGTGGGGGCTGGGGCTCCAGATCCAGGTTTTGCAGACGCTCGCATCTCTCCAGCAAGCTGAGCCGAAACCCTGGATCCCACCCAGCCAGAAATTTGGATCTGGAGCCAAAGGTGACTCTTGGCCCTTATTGCCAACACGGGCGAAGCTAAAATCTGGATCTGAGCAGAAACAGGAGGAGCCTGGATCCAGCGCAGGGGCGGAATGTGTGGCTTGTGCTCCTTCTGGCCATCAAATTGGATTTCCTGAAATAGCCTGTTGAAGACCAGAGCCCAGCAAGGACCCAATGACAGGTCACCAGGGGTGTGGAAGCCCCATCACGATCCTGGCTGCCTGCTTCAAGACGTTGGCAGCCAGCAATAATAGTAATGCACGGTGCCATTGCCGGGAGAGCGCAGCGCTGGAGAGCTAAGAATAGCAGGCGAGACGTGCCAGCAGAGGGGGACTCTGGGCCGGGCGGGGGCCGGGGCTGCGGCTGGACGTGCCCTGGGGGACACCCCGGCCGTGGGGTGGCAGCTCCTCCCAGCGGCAGGACATCCCTGTGATGCAGGTGGCACAGGGCAAAGGCAAGGGGATGTGAAGAGTGGTGATGCCTGGTGCTGCAGAACCTGGGTAGTGCCCCTTCAGCCTGGCCTCTGGGCTTTGCCATCCCCCAGAACCAGGTGTAAAGCCTGCTCTGATAAAGTGGCATTCAGATCTTGGCCATCTCAATGGCCCTGTCGTGCCTGGTTCCTCTACGAGCAGCAGCACGGGGGGGCAACTGGAAATCCATGGACAGGGCAGCAACTCAGCACTCCACCCTCACCTCACCCAAACCAGGCAGGATTGAGCCCCTTCTGCCCAGTCCTGCTCATTCCCAGGGCTGCACAGTGTCACTGGCAGGGGACAGAGAGGGCCAGGCCASCACAGGTCCAAAAGCTGAGCTCTCTGTCAGCCACCACAGCATGTGGCAGTGGAGCAAGTGCCCATGGGGTTAAGGAGAATGAATTTGTACCTTCCCCRTTTCTGCAGGGCCCCGTGTCCCCCTCCCACAAGCAGCTGTGCTCCTGCAGTGCCTGTGTCAGTGCCTCTGCAACCTGCCCTCAATCTTAATTAGATTTTCCACGTCGCCCCCCAGCTCACTCCTCCCCAAATGCTGGAGCAGGAAGAAGCCATGACATGGTTTCTAATCAGCTTCTGAATTCAGATTCCTTTTGGMTGTTGTTGGAGGCTCCCCTCAGCCTGTGTTTGGTGCTGCCCAAGCAGGGTCTGCTATGAAGCCAGCATTCCTGGGAGCGAGTGGCTCAGCAGCTGGGACACCCTTGGAAACACGTTCATGTTTGGTGACAGCAACTTCAGGAACACCCCCAGCACCTGCCAACCCCATCAGAGAGGCATCCTGCCCACTGCCCCCGGCTCCAGCGGGCACTGTGGCTCTGCCCAGCACTGGCACCACTGCTGTGCTTTCCTGGGGTTCATTCTGCATCACTCCTGGGTGCCCAGTGTGGGAGCTGGGCACGGTGCCCATGGCCAGTCCTGGTGTGGCTCCACTGCAGCCAGTGCCGTGCCAGGTTTGGCTCTGCCTCCAGCACCCAGACCTTGTCAGCAGCGAGTTGTGGCTCTGAGCAAAGCCAGGGGATGCAAACAGTTCCCAGAGCTGCCATGCCCCAATTAATAGCCTGTGAATCACGGTGCTGTTGGAAGAGCAGATGTTTGTGGCGGGGTTGCCAGAGCTCAGTGTTTCACCAGGAGTCTGCTTGGCCTTAAATTGGCAGCTCAGGGCAGCGGGTGGTGACGGGGCCTTGCTGCCTGCCTGGCCCTCTCCTGCAGGAGGATCAGGAGATGTTTAGGCTGGGAATCAGCTGAAGTTTTTGGTGGGCAGAGGGAAGGGGGAGAACAGCCTGTCTGTGGGCAGGAGGGGTGCTGTGTTGGAGTGAGAGGACCACAAAAGCTGAAGGTATCGAGTCCTGTTGTGACAGCACCTGCTGATTTCCCAGTCTTGAGGAACCTCTCCTCTTCCCAAAGGGATGCAGGTGCTGTGGTGGCACAGAGGGTGCTGTGGTGGCACAGAGGGTGCTGGGCCACTTGTTTGGGAATGCTGAATGGCTGGTACTGGAGAAACACTGTATGCCTTGGAAGTGGCTGTCCCTGCTGTGGTTGGTGTCCCCACATGTGGGGTTAGGGGGAGACCCCGTGGTGGTTGATGCACCCCAGGTTGGTGCCACCTGTGCAGCTGAGCTGAGGGATGGCCTCAGCTTTCATGTTTGTGTCATGAAACCCATGTGCCTCAGGCTCCCCTGGGCCCTCTCTGSGTGGGGGCACACTGGGGACAGCCCCATGGTGGGGCAAGCACACGGTTCCTGTGCAGCAGGTGTGTGTGGGGGGCGAGGGCAGCGCTCAGGTGCCTGTGGGGTGCACAGGAGTGTGTGGGATGGGGCACATGGGACGCTGTGAGTGGGAGCAGCCAGTGGCCATGTGCAGTGATACAGAGCTGCTGAGTGGCCATCTGTGTGTGTAGGGTCCTGTCCGTCCATCCATCCATCCATCCATCCATCCATCCATCCATCCATCCATCCATCCATCCATCCATCCATCCATCCATCAGTGTGCGGGGCTGTGTCTGTCCATCCATCAGTGTGTGAAGCTGTGTGTCCATCTGTCTGTGCAGGGTCCTGTCCATCCATCAGTGTGTGGAGCCATGTGTCCATCTGTGTGTGTGAAGTTGTGTGTCCATCTGTGTGTGTGGGGCTGTGTGTCCATCTGTCTGTCAGGGTCCCTGTCCATTCCATCCGCGTGTTGGTCTGTGTGTCCGTCTGGCCGTGCAGGGCCGGGTGTCCATCCATCCATCAGCCTGCGGGGCTGTGTGTCCGTCAGGCCGTGCGGGGCTGTGTGTCCATCTGGCCGTGCGGGGCTGTGTGTCCGTCTGGCCGTGCGGGGCTGTGTGTCCGTGTGGCTGTGCGGGGCTGTGTGTCCGTGTGGCCGTGCGGGGCTGTGTGTCGGTCTGGCCGTGCGGGGCTGTGTGTCCATCTGGCTGTACGGGGCTGTGTGTCGATCTGGCCGTGCGGGGCTGTGTGTCCGTGCGGCCGTGCGGGGCTGTGTGTCGGTCTGGCCGTGCGGGGCTGTGTGTCCGTGTGGCCGGCGGGGCTGTGTGTCCATCTGGCTGTACGGGGCTGTGTGTCCATCTGGCCGTGCGGGGCTGTGTGTCGGTCTGGCCGTGCGGGGCTGTGTGTCGGTCTGGCCGTGTGGGGCTGTGTGTCCGTGTGGCCGTGCGGGGCTGTGTGTCGGTCTGGCCGTGCGGGGCTGTGCGTGGGTGGGCGTGCGGCGCTGCCGGCGTGGGCAGCCCCCTTGCCGGGGGTGCTGTCGGTGCGCGGGGGTGGCCGAGCGCGCCGGGGAGCGCGCGTGGGTGTGTCCCCAGCGCGCGGGGGCGACGGCTCCGCCACCGCCTCTCGCCGGCTGCGAGGTGCCGGTGCCGGTGTCGGCACCCGGAGCGTGGCCGCCGCCGCCGCCGCGCTGCCGTGGGTGGCCGTGACCCCGGGGACGCCTCCGGCCTCGCTGCGCGGCCTGGCCGCGGCATGGGCGGCCCGCGGGGAATTTGCAGGATCACAGGGAATCCATCCTCCGGCTCCTGCCCAGCCCAGGCCGGCAACTTCATGGCTTAGCAGCGGCGGAGGGTGAGTGGGGTGCTGGGTGGGAGGGGAGAGGGCCTGGCTGCGTGCAGGGGGCTSCGTGCCTGGCACAGCCCCAGTCCTGGGAGAGCCCTGCTTTGTGCCCAGCGGTGCCAGTTCAGCGAGATCCCCCGGGCCGGGCAGCCCACAGCCCTAACCCTTTCGTGGCCAAATCCTCCTCCCTGGCAGCCACGTTCTYTCCTCGGTGTGCAGCCTGTGGCTCCCGGCCAGCCCTCGCTCAGACGAGCCTCRGCACAGCCTTGAAGCTCGCCCGACCGGGATGGGGAGATCCCAGCCCCGAGGTCTCTGCTCCTGTTCCCTGCAGAGCCGGGCTGGGGGCTGTGTGTGCTGGGGCTGGGGGCTGTTGTGTGCTGGGGCTGGGGCTGTGTGTCTGCAGGGGGGTATGTTATGGGGCTGGGGGCTGTGTGTGCTGTACAGGGTGTGGTGTGCGCTGGGGCTCGGGGGCTGGGAGCTGTGAGCACTGGGGGAGGGATGTGCTGAGTGGGGGCTGTGGGGAGCAGGGCAGGGCTGCCCCTCTGGTATGCAAGGGACAGGGTCCCCTCTGTGTGTTGTCGTGTGTCTGTGTGTCTGTGTGTCGGTCCGGGGATGGAGCTGGGGAGCCCCAGCTCTGCCTGCCAGACGGCGCGCCCGGGGAGCGGCACAGCCGGTGCTGACATCTGTGCTTCGAGCCCTGCCTGTTCTTCAGTTGGCTCCTTGCACAGTCACAGTGGGCAGTTGGGTCCCTCTGTACCTCTCCGTGGATTCCCCCACACCCTGCCCTCGCCGTGACACAAACCTGGATCTCTGCTGTGCTTTCTAAGAGGGGAAACTGAGGCAGGAGGGAGGGAGGCGCAGAGCCCTCTCCTGTCCCTGTCATCCTGAGGCTTGATCCCACGCCTCACCCTGGCTTGTTTTTCCTGCCAAGTGATGCAAGAGCCGGGGGGAGCGAGGGCGTCCTGGGACACAGCTCTGGGCTGTGTCTGCCCGGGGCCCTGGAGCCGCCCAGCTCCTCCTGCCGCTGTCTGGCACAGCCCTGCCCTGGGGCGCCACAGGGGCAGCTGGCGGGGACACCAGTGGCACGTGGTTGTGGCACTGTGGTGCCACTGGTGGCAGCCGTGGCCATAGTTGACACCGTGGTGGCCGTGCTGGTGGCAGTGGTGGCATGGTGGCCATAGTGACAGTGGTGGCCATGCTGGTGGCGGTGGTGGCCGTGCTAGTGGTGGTGCCATGGGGATGGCAGTGGTGGCCATAGTGACAGTGGTGGCCGTGTTGGTGGCGCTGGTGCCATGGCAATGGCAGTGGTGGCCGTGGTGACAGTGGTGGCCGTGCTGGTGGCGGTGGTGGCATGGTGGCCATAGTGACAGTGGTGGCCGTGTTGGTGGCGCTGGCCATGGTGGCCATAGTGACAGGGGTGGCCGTGCTGGTGGTGGCGATGGTAGTGGTGGCCGTGGTGACAGTGGTGGCACAGCAATGGCAGTGGTGGCCATAGTGGCAGTGGTGGCCATAGTGACAGTGGTGGCCGTGCTGGTGGCGCTGGCCATGGAGGCCATAGTGACAGTGGTGGCCGTGCTGGTGGCGCTGGCCATGGTGGCCATAGTGACAGTAGTGGCCGCGCTGGTGGCGCTGGTGGCGCTGGCCATGGTGGCCATAGTGACAGTGGTGGCCGTGCTGGTGGCGCTGGTGGCGCTGGCCATGGTGGCCATAGTGACAGTGGTGGCCGCGCTGGTGGCGCTGGCCATGGTGGCCACAGTGACAGTAGTGGCCGCGCTGGTGGCGCTGGTGGCGCTGGCCATGGTGGCCATAGTGACAGTGGTGGCCGCGCTGGTGGCGCTGGTGGCGCTGGCCATGGTGGCCGTGCTGGGGCCGGGCGCTGTCCGCGGTGCTGATCCCGGCCCCACGCTGCSAGCCCGACCCGCAGCCCGAACCGGCGGCGGTCCCGACCCTCGCTCCGCCCGGGGGTGCCCCCGGGGTCCCCCCTTTCCCTGGGGACGTCCCGCCCTGCCCCTGCCCTTTGATGTGCGGCAGCTCCAGACAGGGCTGGCGGGACGGGAACCGCGCAGAGCTCTGTGCCCTCACCCCAGCGCTGTGCCCGCCACCCACACCCTGCCCGCCGGGCTGGCACAGCCTTCCCTCCACGGGCGCTCCGATCGTCCCGCCGGGCAGGTCGGACAGGGCCGGGCTGGAGAGCGGGACAGGGCAGGGCAGGGCGTGTGGGGACATGGGCCACCAAGGCTCCATCGCTCCCTGCCGGGTTGGGACAGCCAGGGAGGGGCTGCCAGCCCTGCCCGGTGCTCCCGGGCACGCACAGGTTGGCTGATGTGCCCGGAGCAGCGCTGCTGGTYGGTGACACCGGGCTCACCTCGGCCCTCCAGAACCCTGTCCCCAACCGCAGTGCCGGTGTCACTGCTCCCAGAACAAAATGTCAAGCCATGCAAATGAGACTGCGGGAGCGGCTGATTGAAGGGCCCTGCCCCGCCCCGGAGTTGCAATCAAATATGCAAATGGCTCCCGAGGAGGCTAGTGAAGGCTATTAATAGCGGGGATGAGGCTGGGAGAAAGCGTGGTGTTCCTGAGGGAACGAGCCYGGCGATGAGCTGGTTCTGCTTGTCCCTCTGCCCAGCGTGTCYCTCTGCAATGCCCGGGCAGGTGACAGGTGCTCCCTGCAGGGAGCCCGCGGGCACCAGGGGYTGCTTTGGCCACCAAACCCTTTGAAAGACGAGTGCTGCCCGTGTGCCCACTGCCCAGCATCCRCAGGGAAACCCAGAGGGACAATCACAGCTGCTGCAACCCCTGGGCTGAGATTTCAGCCCTGGGGAGTCCAACCAGGAGGGATGAGGTGCCCAGTGGGCCCTGGGCTCTGCTGGGGGGGTTCTGTGGCTCAGCCTGGGCAGGAGCTCAGCCTGGGGCAGCCATCACCATGCTGGGGGAGGGAGAAAGGGGCTCCCCTCCCACTGCCCACCCTTCACCCTGTGCTTCCACACCCCCTCCCTCTCCTGGTTTCCCTCTGTTGCCRTTGATGATGTCCCTCTCCTGCCAGCTCCAGCAAGACCACAAGGCACTGGTGGGGACCACGCTGTCCCCAGTGTCCCCAGCCAGCTCAGGGGTCTCGGTGTGCTTGGCCTCTGCCACAGCCCCTCCACCCCATCTCTTGGGTTTTGGGCTCCAGGAACCRTTTGACCTTTTTATAGAAAATTGCGGAAGTCAGGCTGGAGTCAACAGTAACTAATTATTTAAAATCTGAAACTGGAATAATTAGCCCAATTAACAGTCTCAGGTGACGTCTGACTCCATCTGATAACGGCCCGAGGAAGAGGGAGAGTAATTAACMTGTCAGCCTGACATTTGTAGGTCAGCACTGGCTCCCCACGATGTCGGGGTGGGCACAGGGGTATTTTTGGGGGGTCCCATCTCTCTGGCTCCGGGGGGGCTGCACCTTTGGGGGTCTCAGTGCAGGGAGGGGGCTGTGGGTGAGCCCAGGTGGTTCCTGGGGGAGATGGGCTGGGGGCTGCTGGCTGGGGGGACGGGGTGCAGGGGGCTGAGTGTCCCCCAGAAATGCCAGAGCCGCTGGTGAGGCAGCACCTGTGGGCCTTTAAGGTTGCTGTGGAAACGGGGCTGCTCGTTACCAGGAGGAGCCTYCTGCTTTCCCCATCCCTGCAGCAGGGGATCCCCACCCCGGGCACCTGGCACTGCACAAACCCCCGTGCCCGTGAGGGACGTGGTGAGGGCACGGCTGTGCACGTGCAGGAGGGTGGCATTGGGTGGCATGGACCCCTCAGCCCAGCCTGCCCTTGCATGGCTGGTGGTGCCAGGTAGGGCTGGGCACACACCTGGACACAGCTGGACCCACACGGACACACGGACACACGTCCATCCTGACCTGCCCATGCAGCCAGCCATGCCCTTGTGCCCCTTGGGAACCCTGTSCTGACACCTCGGCTGGCACACGGAGCCAGCCTGGCACTGGGGCTGTGCTGGCTGCCCCCTGGCAGGGCACGGGGAGCAGAGTGTGCCGAGGCACAGCCCCCGGCCACAGCCCGGCGCCACGCTCAGCTCCTGGAGTTTTAATGAGGTAAATGGTATAAAAAGCTCCGTTTGCCCTAAATGCCCATCCCTGCGTGAAGCTGCTGCAGCACAGCCCGGGCACACCCCTGGAGCTGGGCAGGGGGCTACGGGGCTGGGCACACGCTSCCGGGCTGGGCACGTGGCAGCAGCASCAGGAGGAGGAGGACGAAGGCGGTTTAGCACATTTGCAATCATTTCCCTCCTCCCCCCCAAGTTTACAGCTTAGCTCAGCGGCTTATCAGCCTCCAATCTCATTAAATCAGGCAAATTGTAGCATCTGATATTTTATGGAGATTAAGGTGTGCGCCCAGACTCTATAATTATCGGCAAAGATGTATTTACAATACCTTGTTGCTAGTAAACAGAAAATAACTTCAGATCAAAGCTCTCTTGCAGGGGAATGGATCTGCCCATCGAGTCCCCGCTGTGGAGCACGGCAGGGAGACACCCCGGGGTGGGTGGGCATCACGGGGGGACACGGCGGGGGCGTTCCGGGGATGTCCCCGCTCCCACGTGGCCGCTGCGAGTCCCCCTGTGCTGGATCCATCCCCAGGGTCTCCCTTGCTGGCATCTTCCTTGTTGCACCCACCCCTCCGGCCACGGCTCCAGCGGGGATTTCCACCGCAGGGACCTCCCCGCTGAGACGAGCCCGGGATTTATCGGCACATGTGCGTTGCCCCTGGATTCCTCACGGCGGTGGCAGCAGCGCTGCGGATTACCGATGTGGTGACGCTGGTTTATTGCTGCCTGAAGTGGATTTATCCGTGCGGCAGGGCCCGGGCTGGCTGCTGGTGTAAATCACCACGGCACGGGGCTGGCAGGAGCCTCGGGGCTGTGGCTGCATCCTCGGCATTCCAGCCTCCCTGGGGGTTTCTTGGTTGGGCTCCCCACAGGACCACAGATCAGCTGCCCCTTCTCCATCTCACTCTTGTGCCCACTGAAACGAGAATAAAATGGTGATAATGCTGCAGACGTCCTCTGGAAAGGGCTCTGAGGCAGATGAAAAGCTCTACTTAAGAGTGAGGCCATTATTATTAATAACTTGGAGCCAGGCTGTAAATTCAGCCRACACAGCTGTTATGGGAAATGAAACCTGCCTCCCGTCTGGCTGCGCAGGTGTGGGCATGGGGATGGAGAGCAGGGCTTGGTATGGCCCATGGCTGCTGATTTGGCCCCATGGGCTGCTGGATTGGCCCCATGGCTGCAGCATGCGCCATGGCTGGCAGGTATGGCCCCATGGCTGCTGGATGGCTCCTGATGGCTGCAGGATGGCCCCCATGGCTGCTGGATTGGCTCATGTGCAGATGGCATGGATGCCATCCCAATGGCTGCTGTGATGGCCCCGCCATGGCTGGATTGGGCCCATGCTGCAGATGGCCCCATGGGCTTGTGGATGGCCCCATGTGCAAGTGCTCCATGGTGCTGTGGTAGCTGGATGGCCCCATGGCTGCTATGGATGGTCGGGGTCTGGAGTGTTGCCATGGCTGTGTATGGCCCATGGGCTCTGGCAGGAGTATGCTCTTCGCAGGATTGGCTGCATGCGGAGTGGCTGGCGCCGAATGGCCTGCTGCGAACTGGCCCATGTGGCTGCTGGATGGCCCCATGGCTGCTGGATGGCCCATGGCTGCTGGATTGGCCAGTGGCCTGCTGGATTGGCCCCAGTGGCTGCTGGATTGGGCCCCATGGCTGCTGGATTGGCCCCGTGGCTGCAGGATCCCCATAGGCGCGGATGCTCCAAATGGCTGCTGGAATGGCTCCGTGGGAATGCTTGCTGGGCTGTGTCCACAGCTGGGCAGCACGGCCAGAGGGACAAAAAACCACTTGACCTCCCATCTCTGGGATGATTTCTTGGCTTTTTCTGGAAGGCTTGGAGGTGTGAGGGAGGGATCCTGGGGCACAGGTCTCCTCCCAGCAGGAAAGGAGGTGGCTGAGCTTTGCAACAAGGCTGAGATCTGGCCCAAGCTCAGTTCAGGGGTGAGGAGCATGGGCAGAGCCAGGTGCTGGCAGAGGCCAGGGTGGCACAGCTGAGCCTGGACTGGGCTGGGCAGGACCCTCCGTGGCCATCCTGGGCTGACTGTGCCCATCTGAGGAGCATCCAGGGCAGCATCACACCTTGGCAAAGGTTGCATTGAAACAAAAATAACTCGGTGCCATTCAGTGCCCAGAGCCTGCAGCCAGGTCAGAAAAAGGCAAAGCTGCCGTGGCTCCCATTCCATCGGGATGACTTCACCTCCGGCACTGGCACCCCTGAGCAGGGCAGGTGGGGGCCCAGGGTGGCAGAGCCGGGCATGGAGGGGGTGTGGATGCCATGAGGTGCCACACGGGTGKCACGGGGGTGCAGAGCACGGCCACGGGCTCGTGGTGCTGCCTGTACCCAGCTCGGGAGCTTCTGCGGGGGAACGAGCTTTGATATAAATATCTTTTTGCTCAGCACACGACCTACTTTCCAGACAATGCCATTAGCCTCCCGACTCCCTCATTCATCTTCTGCCGTCCTCCCCCAGCCCTCCCTGYGCTGGCACCCGTGCCAGCCCGGCACACAGGCCATGGAGGGGTGAGCCAGGATGGGCACCTGGCTYGGTGGCACCCTGGGGACCCTGTGCTGGCCTTGGGGACAGCCAGCAGCCCCGTTCTCACAGCTGTTGCTGCCTGTGCTCTGCCCCTGCTCCAGCTTGGTGGAGGGTGGCTGGGTCCCCTTGGGKGTTTCTCCACAATATCCCACAGGATACTCAGATTTCTCCCTCCCTCTRCCTCCAGCCCCATTCCCTGCCAAATCCATGCCCTGGGTGGCAAATGGCCCCATCCAGGGACATCCTCAGCCAGGCACAGCCCYGTTGGGTCCATCCTGGTCAGGCCAGAGGGGAGCACAGCAAAGCAGCCATGCATTGGCCCAGGGGGAGCGTGTGGGGTCAGGACCCCTCCTGAGCACCCCCAGGGCTGGTGCTGGGCTCACACACGCGTGGTTCACCCGAGGATGATCCTGCAG
This sequence comes from Sporophila hypoxantha, assembly GCA_002167245.1. Classification (NCBI taxonomy): domain Eukaryota; kingdom Metazoa; phylum Chordata; class Aves; order Passeriformes; family Thraupidae; genus Sporophila; species Sporophila hypoxantha. The sequence continues at coordinate 1,230,790 of NDFG01000083.1, forward strand.
GAGCTGGCAGAGGCTGTGCTGTGCCGCTGGCAGCGGTGAGTGCTGGTGGGATTAGGGGCAGGTTGGGCAGAGGGTGCCCAGTCCCAGTGCCATGACAATGCCCAGCCCCTCTGGCTCGTGGGGATGGCTCTGACTCCAGTTTTCCCCCCAGGAGCTGGGAACATCTCTCCAGGCCCACCACCTGCACACCTCCGTGCACCCCTGGGATGAGCCCCCGCTCCTCCCCTGCAGCTAAAATTAAATATTCAATTTGTATTGCTGGTAAATCCTGCAAATCTCTTTTATCTCTAAGCTGTTGTAGCAGGAATATCAGTGGTGTAATCTCCATGGGGGCTCATCCCACTGCCCTTCACAGCTCCCTGGCTTGGACCACGCTCCCTTTTCCCCACATTTCTCTCTGGGATGYTTCTGGATGGTGGAGCAGGTCTCCAGTGCCAACAGCAGAGCTCCCCATGGCACCCATTCTGTGGGGCTGCTGGCTTTGGGGACAAGGGTGTGCATGGTCCCCAAATTGTGATGGAGGTGCTCTTGGCCCRGGTGGTCCCACCAGAGCATCCCCCACGCCTCCCATGTCCTCACTCAGCAGCCGTGCCCCCCTCCCCGTGCTCTGTCCCCGTGCTAAGAGCATTGTGCAGAATTATGTATTTAAATATTTAGGTTTTCATCAGCTTTGCAAATTAAGCCCATCCATTAAAGCRGCAGTTTGGGTCCTCTGCTGGCAAGCTGGGCTGTGCCAAGCCTCGCTGTGCTCATCCCAGCCCTGGCCCCAGGGGATGCAGCCTGGGAATGGGACGTGATGGCCCCGAGCATCCCTGCTGGCACAGGGACCAGGGCTCTGCTTCCTCCCCGTTCCWGGAAACTCCGGCCCCTGTGGGCCCTTGGGAGGGGTGTGGTGCCCTGAAGGCAACCGGTTGGGATTGGTGTTATTTGGGATTGRTGTTATTTGGGATTGGTGTTATTTGGGATTGGTGTTATTTGGGATTGGTGTTATTTGGRATTGRTGTTAYTTGGGGTGGAGCAGAGAGTGCCTCGTGCTGGGGAAAGCAGGATGAGGAGCAACGCTGGTGACAGGTGAGAGCCCTGGCTCAGCCAAGCAGAGCAGGGATGGCAGTGCCAGCCTGCTGGGGGCTCAGCGGGAGTGAAGCTGGGCATGGAAGGGGCAGCCTGCCCAGGGGCTGGGAGGAAATGGGCAGGAGATGGCCAGAGTTGGCAGTGCTGCCACGCTCGGTGCTCAGGCTGTGCTGCCCCCAGCTCACCAAAGAGGCTTTGGAGTGATCCCTGGCTTGAATCATKACACAGCATGACTGGGGAGTGAGTGGCTCTTTAAGCCTCGGCAGCCTGGCCTGGCTGGGAGGGAAAAATGGGGGTGATGGGGAAATGGGGTTCCTCCAACACCGCTGCCAGCTGGGGCTCCTGGCACATCCACAGGGCCTGAGGGGGCTGCCACAGCCCCCAGTGCCTCTGGCACAGGCAGATTTAACTCCTGGGAGATGCTGGAGCCCACCTGGGGCACCGCTGGTGCCTGGAGTGCCCATGGGAGTGTGGGCAGAGCCCCAGGGCGAGCCCAGCCCAGGGGATGTCCCTGCTTGTCCCTTCCCTTCTCTGCRGGTGAACAGCAGGCTGTGGCCTCTCCCTGGTGGCACCTGCCTGTCCCCCTTTCCCACCAAGCCCTGCAGGCACCACAGGAGCTGCTGGCTGCCTCTGGCCCCAGGCAGTGTGGGCAGATGCCAGTGTGTCCATGGGAGGGGAGCTGTCCGTGGGCATCACCGGTGATGGGTGCTCATCCTTGCGCCTCAGTGCCCACAGTCCCTGTGCCAGCTGGCAGGGGCTGGGCTCCCTGCAGCCCTGCCTGGCCTGGGGGTCCCTCCATGGGGCTCTCCCAGCTCAGCTGGCTGCGCTCCTGATGCTCTGGCTGTGGGGTGCCACCTCTGGCAGTCGATGCCCTGTGTGCCATGTCCTGGCTCCTGTGGGCAGGATGAGCATTGCTGTGGGGCTGAGGGGGCTGGAGCTGCCTGTGCCATGGGGCTGCTGCCTTCTCACCCCTGCCAAGCCCCCTTCCTCTGCATGCTGCATGGCCATTCCCTGTGCCACTCTTTCCTTCTCAACCGCTTCCATTCCCTGTGCCACCTCTCTCCTTCCCAACCATCTTCCCATTCCTGTGCCACCTCTCTTTTTCACCAGCTTCCCATTCCCTGTGCCACCATCTCTCCTCCTCAACCATCTTCCATTCCCTGTGCCCCCTTTTTCCTTCTAGCCACTTCCCATTCCCTGTGCCACCTCTTTCCTCCTCAACCATCTTCCCATTCCTGTGCCCCCTTTTTCCTTCTCAGCATCTTCCCATTTCTGTGCCACCTCTTTCCTTCTCAACCAGCTTCCATTCCCTGTGCACTCTTTCCTTCTGCAACAATTTTCCTGGCACCTTGCTGCCAGGCCCAGATGTTCCCCATCCTAAAGGGCTTTTGAAGATGTGGCTCTTCCACCAAGATCCGGTTTGGCCTTTGCAGGGATGCAATGCCAGACTCCTTTCTTTGCCTCGGCAGCTCCAGGATGCTCCAGCTCCTTTGCACACCCAGCACAGCAGCTCTTGCCCCCAGAGAACCAGGTCTGGGGCCGGGCTGGGTGCTCCTGGGCTGTGTGTGCAGTGCAGGGAGGGGGCTCCTGTCCCCCCGAGGTGGCAGCAGGCAGAGTCAGTGCTGTTGTGGCAGGAAGTCCCGGTGCTGGCGGCCGTGCGGGATCCCTGGCAGCTGGGCGCCTCGTGGCCGTATTTCCTCGCTCTGCTCCAGGAGTAATTGCTCAGATGGGGACGTGGGGCAACTCCCATCCCTCTCCCGGCATGGTAATGAGTGAAGAAGACTCAAAGACAAATGGCTCATTAAGAAGCAGTGCTGCATTGCAGGATTTTTCATCCCACCAACCGCTGCATCAGCAGAGGCAGCACCTCTCGCGCTCGCTCTCCCAGCCCTGGAGAAGGAGCTGTCAGGCAGCTGGGGCTGGTGCCAAAATTAATCATGTGCTTAATAACGTGCCCAGCCCGTCGAACGGCCTGTCCTCAGCCTCCAGGCTGTGGAGCAGGGTGGCTGTGCTGGACTGGAGCCCTGGGGCATCATGAATTTGGGGTTGGTGCTTGGGAAGCGCCCATTCTAGGTGAGAAGGGATGTGCCAGGGCAGGGCTGAGCCAGGGGAGATGCCCCCAGCCTCGGAGTGCCAGACCTCCCCAGTTATGTCAGAGTGTCAGGGTCCTCCAGATTTCTTGGGGTGCTAGAGCCCCCCAGCCCTGTCGAGGTCCCAGCCAGCTGTGCTGGCTTCTGTGGCCTTCCCAGMGGCCTGGGTAAACACTTCCTGCTCCACTCATATTTGCAAATCCTCAGCTTGTGTTCATCTTTCATGACTTTTAACAAATCTTGCCTCATCSCTTTTTTCCAGCGGTGCCCGGTTGGATCCAGCCCCTCACAGCCCTCTGCAGGCAGCGCCTGCCTGCAGCTGCTCTGCTTTCTTTTATTAACAGTAATTGGTTTTGATTTCCTGATTGCAGCCAGTGTATTTTCTGTGATCTTTGCATCCTGCTCACACTGTTTTCCTGTTTCTCTTCTCCTCTTTCCCTTCTCCTTTTTCACCTTCCCCCATTTCTCTTTCCTTTCCCTCTCTTTTTTYCCCTTTCCTTTCCTATTCCCTTTCCCTTTCTTCACCTTTCCCCTTTCTCTTCTAAATTAGGTGATCTCYTACTAAAGCCCCTCTTTTTTCCTCCAGACTGAGTAAATTTTACTAATTCAGCCTCATAAAATAACAGTGCAATTAGTAATAAAATAAAATGTTTGCTTTCCACAATCCTTCTCACTTACAACGAGCTGGGAAAGAGTAAATAGATTAAAAGCACGGTGGAAAAGACCTGGCAGTATTCCATATTTATTTTCTTCCAATGACTGTAGATCAAATTTGTTCAGCCCCTAAGTGGGAAAACCACTTTATTTTATATTTTTTCCCCGGCTCCAGCTCGCTCACGCTGCGTGTTTGTTCTCTCCYGCTTTCATCCCAAGCCATAAAGGTCCCCAGCAGGACCCAAGCTGGCAGAACCTCGCATTAATTTGCAGAACGGGCCCAGCTCGCACTTCTCCCGGGCTGGAAGGTGGAAAAAAAGTCCCTTTGGTGACGCTGGGAAGGCGGGGTGGCGGGAGGAGGCTTTGTGGAGCAGCGGCCGGAGCCGGAGCAAATGAAAGTCGATGGCGAGGTGGCCGCTGGGCCGGCYCTGGCACCCGCTGGCAGGAGATTGCATAACAGGATGGGACCGGGGATGGTTTTGGGGCTAAACTGGGTGAAACACGTGGCCGTGGCCGTGCGGAGCTGTCCCCGTTGCTGTGCTGGTGTGGGGCAGCCTCAGGGGAGGATGGAAGGCTGGGCTGACAAAAAATACACAGGGAGGCTGGTTTTTGGGGGGGAACACCCTTGCTCTGGCTTCATCCCCGTCCTGTTCCTCCCCCAGAGCTGCTGCCCCAGGGATTCCCAGCGTGGAGGAGCTGCTGCTGGTGAGACCATGAGGACAGCATCCCCCTGAGCGCCGGGCGGTGAGTGCCACCAGCAGCCCTCACTGGGACCCCAGCATGGGCTGCTGGGGAAGGGCAGGGGGCCAGGACCCCCTGAGTGCAGGGCCACCAACCCCAGATCTTGGGATTAGACATGAAAGTGTTGGAAAACCCAGTCTTGCCCTGTGTGAGGGTGATTTGCCAGACCCAGACATTGTAGTGRGGTTTTGTTGTCCTCTCACATCCCCGCTGGTGTTCCTGGGTGCTGTGGGGTCGCAGGGAAGCTCAGGCTCCTGGTGGGTCTGCCCTGAATCCCTGCAGCCCTGGGGCTCAGCACGGTGCTGCCTCCAAGGCAGGGATCTCATGGGGCAGCTGCTGRGAAGTGGAGCTGCCTCTGCCAAGTGCTCCCATGGGAAATTAAGCAGGAGGTTGAATTTCAGGATGGCCTGGAGCACCAGGGACTACGAGCCCCTCTCCTCCCTGTGCTGACCCTCGAAATGGGGAGAGACATCAGAGGGAGGTGGTGATGGGGAGCCACTGGTGGGAGTTTCKCCAGGCTGGAAGCAATAAAGGCGAGGAGTGAGTTATTTGTAATGGTAATTATGCTCTTCCAGTTTATCCTAGCACATAATTGTGTGGGCGGTAGGTTCCCACTGGTGGTAATTACCCTGGTGTTAAATGGCACAAAATTCAGCTGGGCTGGGTTTTTCCCCCTTGACTTAAATCTGTGCTTTGGTGGCACAAATCCCTCCATCCCAAGGGCTGCTCAGTGCATTGGCCTTTGGAGGGACACAGCTCCAGCTCTCGGCCATGTGCCCATGAGCCATGCTCTGGTCAGCTGCCCCAGTGCCACTGCCAGCCTGCCCACCCTGCCCTCCTGGCACAGGGGACAGGAGTGGGGTCTCTCATCATGGCATGAGGCCATTGGGATGGGGACCCTGCTCTGTGCCGCCCATTCCTAGCCCCACAAGGTCTCTCCCAACCCTTTCTCCATGCCGAGGTTGCCCTCAGGGAGCCCTGCTGGTCCCTGGGCAGGGCGTAGCCGCCTGTGTCGCCTTGGTGAGCTGGGACACGGATCCTCCAGCACGGCGCGTCCCCAGCCGCTGCCGGCGCTCCGCAGGTGCGGGGGAGCGGCGGCGGCGCTGCCTCGCCTCGCCCGCGGTTCCGGCTTTGTTGAATTCCTGCACCTGCCGAGCACAAAAGCCCGGCGGGCTCGTGCTGACAGGCTCCGCAGATATTTTGACTCYTTCTTGCCGCCGCGGCAGCAATATTTGGATCAGCTGAGAGCTTCCCTCCCCKAGCAGGAGATGATAGCTCAGCCCGCGGAGGCAGAGCTGGGCTGGGAGCCTGTTTGTCTGTCTGTCCTTCCGTGCTGCTGCTCGATCCCAGGCCAGGGAGGCAGMTCCATCCCACGCTGCTGCTCCTGCTCCTCGCAGCAGCTGTCTGGGGAGGGGAGAGGATTCATCTGTACCAGCTGCACCTTCCGCTCAGCAATTAGGGAGCCTTGTTAGAGCAGGAGCGGGATCTGAGCATGAGGAGCAGTGCAGGATGGAGCCATCCAGCCTCAAAAAAGCTGAGAAGGAAGGTGGTGGTGGCTTAAGGTAGATGTGTTCTCAGGGCCCTGTCTGCTGCTAAGGGCCAAAACGCCATCGCTGCCCAGCCCCACACCCCCTGGGGACCCCAGTTGCTCTCTCCTCCAGGGCTGCTCGAGGGCACAACCCCATCCCACCAGCCCTCCCAGTGTCCCTCGTTTCCAGTCTCCATGGTCAAATCCCCACGTGCCACAGGGAGCGTCCCACGGTCACCTTTCCCTGCAGCCAGTCTGGGAGACGTGCTGCCTGCAGCACCCTGCCCGAATATGACAACAAGAGCGCTAACGATGCCTGTTAATTAGCCGAGACACTCTGGAGAATAAATAATTTCCTCATTTACAATCCAACCAAAGACAGAGCCTTTGAGGGGCTGCAAAGCACACAAACCTCCATGGGTGCAGGCGGCTCAGCCTTGGCTGGCACAGGCTCAGCCTGGCTCGACGCCGTCCATCCTCCTGCTTCACCCTGGGGCTGCCCCTCACACAGCACAGCCACCTCTGCTCCTGGCTCCCCATCCAGAGGGYTTGCAGGGCAGGAGAGCCCTGGATCGTGGGTCTCCATGTGGGGCTGGATGGAGACATCAGAGCTGGGCCCCCCCGCGCCCCACGGCAGCTCATTAGCGGTGCTGTGAATCGCAACGGCTGAAAAACTCAGCCAGAGCTGCTTTCCAATGGAGAAACACTTCATAATATTTGGTGTTGGAGAAGAAAACAAGGATCTGCTSGTGGCAGCATGTCCTCCCTCGCCGTCTGCAGGCCCTGCTGCCTGCATGGCTGCTGGCAGCACCTTCTCCTTCCCACTGCCCCCTCCAAGCACCTGAGCTGGGGGTAACCCCAGGTGCCTGGTGTGGGCACTCTGCTCCTGTCACCACATGGAAAACCAGGATTCTGGCACTTCACAGGGCTGAATCTTGCCCTGGAAACTTCCCAGCCTTCTCAGCTGGTTCCTGTAAGGTAGCCCCCAAYGTTCTGCTCGTTGTGGGGGTGCAGATAGGGAACTTGACACTGTTCTTGTCCCTGTCCCCACAGATGAGCCCGCAGGGGCATCCCGGCAAGATGCCGAGGCTATGGGGTGGGTGCTGAAATGATGAAGGGCTACCATGGGGAGCGTAGCCAGACACAGCCCTCCTCCGGCCACCGCTGCCGCTGCATCCCCGAGAACTGCGAGCATCCCGCCGACCGCATCCCCGAGGGCCGGCCGCCCTACCTGCCCAGTCCCAGCGAGCCGTGTTCCCTGGAGCATCCCTACTGCCCTGGCGCGGGCAGCGAGTGCCCGGGCAGGCCCCTGAGCGAGCCGCCCTCCGCCAGCGCCAGCAGCACCTTCCCGAGGATGCATCACGCGCAGCAGCAGCAGCAGCCCTACGACTCCTGCGACGAATGCATGGCGACCGCCCACCCCGCCAGCAAGATCAACCGCCTGCCCCCCACGCTGCTGGACCAGTTCGAGAAGCAGCTGCCGCTGCACCACGACGGCTTCCACACGCTGCAGTACCCCCGGGCCGGCGGCGCCGAGCCCCGCAGCGAGAGCCCCAGCCGCATCCGCCACCTCGTCCACTCCGTCCAGAAGCTCTTCGCCAAGTCCCACTCCCTGGAGGCGCCGGCCAAGCGGGACTACAACGGCGCCAAGATGGACGGCCGCGGGGACGGCTACCACCACCACCACCACCACCACCACCATCACCACCACCACCACCAGTCCCGCCACGGCAAGCGCAGCAAGAGCAAGGACCGTAAGGTGGACTCCCGGCACCGGTCCAAGATGTTGGGCTGGTGGAGCTCCGACGACAACCTGGACAGCGACAGCAGCTACATGGTGTCCGGCCGGCACGCCGCCGACCAGGGCACCCAGTACTGCGTGGACGCTCCCGAAAGTGCCTTCAGAGACTTGACCTTGAAGAGTCTAAAGGGCAGCGGGGAAGGAAAATGCCTGGCCTGTGCCGGCATGTCCATGTCTCTGGACGGCCAGACGCTCAAGAGGAGTGCCTGGCACACCATGACCGTCAGCCAGGCCCGTGAAGCCTATCCCAGTGCTGGCGGCACCGAGAAGACCTTGATGCTTCAGGAAGCAAAGGCCAAAGACCGAGCGTACCAGTACCTGCAGGTGAGGGGCTGGGCAGGGTGARGGGATTGGGGTGACTGTGGGGTGAGCCTGAGCTGGGACCCTCCATCCAGCAGCCTGGGGTGCTGTGAGGATGCTCCAGCTCTGCTCYRTGTCCCCAGTGCCTGTGCCCCATTCCCACGGCCCCGATGTCTCCTCGAAGTCCATCTGCTGCCTCCTGCCCTGTGCTGCATTTGGGGTCAGACAGCTCTGTCAGCTCACCAGTAGCCCTGTGCCTGCTCCCTTCTCACTGCTTTTATCCTGCCTGTGTGTCTGGCTGGGTGCCACTGCCTGCCTCATCACTGGGCTCCCTTCTAGGTCACCCCCCTTCCAATTAAAAGCTAATTAACTCTTCTCTCCCTTTCCTGGGGGAAGGAGACAGGGAGCAGCAATGCTGTGCTGGCTGGGAGTGGGGGTGGCTGGGGCTTGTCTCCACTGGCAATGGGGGCATTGGGGCAGGGTGCTGGTCCCATCACCCTGGCTGGGGGCCCCAGGGGACACCATTCCCCTGCCACTGCCCTATAAGGACCCCGTGGTGCTGGCGTCAGCAGCACGTGGTGGCACTGGTGCCCGATACGTCAGGCGGGTGCTGCGCTGGCATGGGTGGGATTTGGCCCAGACGCTCCTGCCAGAGGGGCCGTGAGGTGGGAGCTGCTGCGCCGCCCCGCCTTGTGGGAATGGGGAGCTGTGMCTGTTAGGAGGGATCTGCTCTCCTGCATTTTGGGGCTTTCCAAAAGGGTCAGAGCCTGCAGGGCCTGTCCCTGCAGCTCTGGGGTGCATGGGGAGGATGGGGGAACCGGACACACATGCTGGATTTGGGCTGGATTTGGGCTGGATTTGGGCTGGATTTGTGCTGGATTTGGGCTGGCTCTGCATCCCACCTGTGGGACCCCGGCCACCACATCCTCCCACGCTTGCCTCCTGCTCCAGGTGCCACAGGACGAGTGGAGCGGGTACCCGGCGGGCAAGGACGGGGAGATCCCGTGCCGGCGGATGCGCAGCGGCAGCTACATCAAGGCCATGGGYGACGAGGACAGCGCCGACTCGGACATCAGCTCCAAAGTGCTGCCCAGGGCGGCCACRCGGCGAGACAGCTACCGCCGCTCCTCCAGCGCCGACCAGGCCAGGACCAAGTAAGGGCTGCTGCCTCCCAGCCCCGTCCCAGCTCTGCAGGCAGCAGCGGGGCCATGGGTCAGGGCTCCTTGGGAGGACGAGTGGCATGTCCCTGCTCACGGCATTGTCCCCACTCACGGCATTGTCCCCACTCACAGCATTGTCCCTGCTCACGGCATTTTCCCCACTCACAGCTGCATTCCCCAGCGCAGCAGCACTCAGCCCTGTCCCTGCTGTGTCAGGGCACTGGGGGGGACATAGCTATGCTGGGCTTTTGGGGGGGACCTGCTGCTGCAGCCACATGCAGACCGTGGGGAGAAGAGGCATGTTCAAAGGGGGATGGCTGAGACGTGCTCCAGACCCAGTAGGTGACAGTTTTGGGGGCAGTGAGGAGTGGGGACAGCCACAGTGGCCAGCGGGAGGATCGCTGCGGCTGCGTTTCCCAGTGCTCTGCTGGAATGTGTTGCTTTTGGTGCCATCCCTTCTATTCCCACTGTCTCTCATTAGGTTTGCAAGTAGGCACTATTCTGATTCATATATCTGTAACTGTCCCAGCTGCTGCACGCCACCGCGGATGCTCCCGCGGGGACAGAGCTACGGCCGTTCCTTCACCACCGGCCAGGTACGTTCTGTGGCTCGGGTTCCACGGGGCAGGCTGGGGCAGGGATGTCACTCTGAGCATCCCCTGCCCTGGCTCAGCCTCACCCACCGCTCTCCCCAGATCAACGACGAGCTCAACCACCAGTTTGAGGCCGTCTGCGAGTCGGTGTTCGGCGAGGTGGAGTCGCAGGCCGTGGAGGCGCTGGACCTGCCCGGCTGCTTCCGCATGCGGAGCCACAGCTACCTGCGGGCCATCCAGGCAGGCTGCTCCCAGGACGACGACTGTCTCTCACTCTTCTCCATGTCGGCCCCTCCTGGGCCGCCCATCACCAGCAGCATCCTGAAGCCCAGCACTTGTGAGTCCTGGGGGGTGGYGAGGGCTTGGCCGCGGGAGGGAACTCCAGATCTCCCTGCCTGCTCACCTGGGCACCTGCCAAGGGCTGCTGCTGCCCTCCTCCTGGCCCTTGACTCCTGTAGTGCCCAGGACAGGGTGTGAGCATCCTGTTTGTCACCCAGTCCCAGTCAGAGGGATGCTCTGTGTCCCCAGCAGCCATTTGCCATCCCCTCCTTCTGTCCCCATCTCTGCCCCTTGCTGGGTGCTGCAGCAATGTGGCCACTCTGTGGGTCTGGGGTGTTTTCCAATCCCAAAAAACTGGTCAAACAGCCCCTCTGAACTCTGGCCCATATCTAACCCAGCTTAGRGGCAAACCCTGTGGGGCCATGATCCCCGTGCTGTGGGAGGAGAGGGGCAGCACTCCCCGGGGCCCCTGTTCGTGGCGGGAAATGAGCAAGTGTCTGTGTTTTCACGTGCCTTTTCATCCTGCGCCTCTCCCACAACAGCCTTCAGTTACAGAAAAGCTCCACCTCCCATCCCTCCAGGAACCAAAGCCAAACCCCTCATCTCCGTCACGGCGCAGAGCAGCACCGAGTCCACCCACGAGAGTTACCTGCCCAGCGAGGTCGCCCGCAGCCCCGCCTGGTCCAAAGATGCCGCGGCCCGCTGCAACTCGGCCGAGAGCCTGGMGAGCTCCAAGGTGACGGCCGTGGCCCTCGACCTGCCCCCGGTCCAGCCCCGTGCTGCTCCCAAGCCCTCCACCCTCATCATCAAGGCCATCCCAGGCCGGGAGGAGCTGCGGAGCTTGGCTCGCCAGAGGAAGTGGCGTCCCTCCATCGGCGTGCAGGTGGGCTCTGCTCCTCCCTGAGGGCTGCCCCAGTGGTGTGGGCTGTGCTGAGCCTCCACGCTGTGTTTTGGGGATTCCCTCCAGCGCTCTCTCTCTGCCCCTCGGCAGGTTGAGGCCGTCTCTGACTCGGATACGGAGAGCCGGAGCCAGAGGGAGTTCCACTCCATCGGGGTGCAGGTGGAGGAGGACAAAAGGTACCACATGGCTGCACTGGGGCATTGGGTTCCTGGGGGCTTCCTGCACACCACCACCCCCACCCCACAGCATCTTCTCCCTCTCCTCTGTGGCTGAAACCCCAGAGCTCAGCAGCATCCCCATCCCAGGCTAGCTGCCCCCACCTGGAGAAGGATTTGACCTTTCCTTTGTCTTCTCTGTTGCCCAGAGAAGGGTCTGCCCTGTTCCTGCCCTATTCCTGTCTCCTCTGCTGGGCTCAGCCCTTAGCTTTGAGCCCACGCCAGGTGCAGATGAACCTTTGGGCATTTCTGTAGCTAACCATGACATTTTGGCTGGGATGGGAACGCCAGGTGTGCCAGAACCTGCATGGCCTGCAGGAGGGGAGCTCTGGCATTGTGCCCATGCAGCCTGGTGCTCCTCTCCATCCCTGGTCCAGCACTGGTAGCCATGGAAACAGGCTGAGAGCAGAGGAGATGAGGGACTGGCAGATTGCAGCTGCTCAGGGTTCTGCCTGTGGCCTTGAATGCTCTGGGATCCACCCTGGCATCCCCAGCCCCATCCTACCCGTGGGTGTCCCTCACCCTGCCCCTGCCACTGTCATACCTGACAGGGGTGATTTATWAAAAAAATATGRATATTGATCTAGTAGCAATATCCAACTGTGATGGACAAGAACTCTCTAACAGTTTAGAGTTAGAAAGTGTGTGTTTATTGTGGGATAGCTCCCAAATACACACTGCAATTTACAGGTGATTGCAGAGTCCTTTTATCTATACAAGTATTGAATACCCAAAATACAAATGCATATTCATGACTTTGGTACATCCCATTTCCTGCTTTGTATGGTAATTAGTTCAAAAGCTATTAAYCATGCACAGTTTCTTCTTTGAAATGGGTCGGTGTCCTTTTCATGGGGAGGGGTACCAAAATGAGGAAGTAAATGAAGTCTTCCTCGTTCTGATCATTCTACCTTTTCAATGCAAATATGACAAATGAACCCTTGGTGGAACTCCCATTCCCCGTCTTCAATTGGTTTCAGAACAGAGGAGGCCTACAATTGTCTTATGTTCCTAAAAGCTATTTATCAGTTTCTATATTCTCATTATAAACCCAGCTAACCAAACATTGTGCTGACAAGCAATCAATTATCAGTTAACTACCAACTCTTCACTTCATCAAGGCCTACCCATTTATTTTAATTAACTCCAGTAAAGCTTATCTCTAACTAAAATGTTAGCTCCTCTAAAACCTCTAAATTCCTTAAAGTTTATGTCTCAGGGGGACAGGACAATCCCTGCTGGCTGCAAAGGCCCCCACCATTTATTATAATCAACTCCAATAAAGTTTATCTCTAACTAAAATCTTAACTCCCCTAAAATCTCTACATTCCTTAAAGTTTATGTCTCAGGGGGATGGGACAGTGAGGGACTGGCAGTGAGGGTCCCCACGCTACTCTCTGTCTCCACAGGTGAGCGCGATTCAAGCGCTCCACAATGTCACAGCGACTACCAACTCTTAACTTCATCAGGCTTACCCATTTATTTTAATTAACTCCAACAAAGCCTATTTCTAGCTAAAATATTAGCTCCCTAAAATTCTAAATTCCTTAAAGTTTATGTCTCGGGGGGATGGGACAATCCTGCTGGCTGCAAGGGGTCCCCACACTCTCTCTGTCTCCTCTTCAAGCGCTCCAACAATGTCACAGCGACTACTAACTCTTCACTTCACCAGGGCTTACCCATTTATTTTAATTAACTCCAATAAAGCTTATCTCTAACTAAAATCTTAGCTCCTCTAAAATCTCTACATTCCTTAAAGTTTATGTCTCAGGCGACAGGACAATCCCTGCTGGCTGCTAGGTTCCCCACGCTCTCCCTGGTCTCTACAGGTGAGCGCGCTTCAAGCGCTCTGACAGTGTCACAGTGACTACTAACTCTTCACTTCATCAGGGCTTACCCATTATTATAATCAACTCAAATAAAGTTTATCTCTAACTAAAATCTTAGCTCCTCTAAATTCCTTAAAGTTTATGTCTCAGGGGGACAGGACAATCCCTGCTGGCTTGCGAGGGTCCCCATGCTCTCCCTGTCTCCGCAGGTGAGTGCGCTTCAAGCGCTCCAACAGCGTCACAGTGACTACTAACTCTTCACTTCATCAGAGCTTACCCCTTTATTATATATAACTCAAATAAAGTTTATTCTAACTAAAAATCTTAGCTCCTCTAAACCCTCTACGTTCCTTAAAGTTTATGTCTCAGGGGATGGACAGTGAGGGACTGGCAGTGAGGGTCCCCAGCGCCTCTTCCGTCTCCGCAGACGAGCGCGATTCAAGCGCTCCAACAGCGTCACAGCGGGCGTGCAGGCGGGACCTGGAGCGTCGAGGGCTTCACCGGGCTGGCCGTGGCCACCGAGGACAAAGCCCTGCAGTTCGGGCGGCCCTTCCAGCGGCACTCCTCGGAGCCCGAGTCGGGCCGGCAGTACGCCGTGTACAAGACGGTGCACACGCAGGGGCAGTGGGCGTACCGCGAGGATTACCAGCTGCAGTACGACACGGTGGAGGTGCCCCGGAGGGATGCCTGGATCGAGCGGGGCTCCCGCAGCCTCCCCGACTCCGGCCGCGCCTCCCCGTGCCACCGCGAYGGCGAGTGGTTCATCAAACTGCTGCAGGCAGAGGTGGAGAAGATGGAGGGCTGGTGCCAGCAGATGGAGAGGGAGGCGGAGGACTATGACCTGCCCGAGGAGAGTGAGTCGGGTGGGGTGTCACAGCAAAASGAGGGGCTGGGCATCCTGCAGAGCTGGGTGGGTGCAGTCATTGTCCTGAAGTGCTCCCACCTTGGAGCATCTTCCCTACCAAGGCTGAAGGGGTTGGGTGAGGGCAAGAAACACTGGTAAACCCTCTGGGGCTAGAGGGATGTGAAGGAGAGAAGTGACACGATGTGTTGGAGGGCTCTGAGCTGCCTGTGACTGTCTGCTCTCCCCCCCAGTCCTGGAGAAGATCCGGAGCGCGGTGGGCAGTGCCCAGCTCCTCATGTCCCAGAAGGTGCAGCAGTTCTACCGCCTCTGCCAGCAGAACATGGTGAGTGTGGGCAGCGTGCCAGGGGTCAGCTGTGCTGGGGAGGRGGTGTCTCACACTCTCAGCCAGTCACTGTGGACCACCATGGAGGAAAGCTGGACACAGAGTCAGCACAGAGGGCTGGGATGGCCCCACGGCCAGCAGAGCCAACATCCCACTGGTGGATGAGGGTGGCACTCTGTCCCTCTGTCCCCACAGGATCCCAACGCATTCCCTGTGCCCACCTTCCAAGACCTGGCTGGCTTCTGGGACCTCCTGCAGCTCTCCATTGARGATGTCAGCATGAAGTTTGGGGAGCTCCAGCAGCTCAAGGCCAATGGGTGGAAGATCATGGAGCCCAAGGTGAGGGCAGGACTCTGCCACTGATATTTGTACCTGTCACCTCTTCCTCCCTCCTCATCCCCAGGCACACCTGCACCCAAATCACTACTGGGCTCTCACTGGTGGCTTCYTTTAGCAAACCCTTGAAAAACAGAGCTGGGAAAAACCAGGCTAGAGAAGGGCTGCTCTCCCACTGATGTATCCCAGCAAAGGGCCAGGCAGGATCCTGGCACGGGATGGATAAAGGGATGTGCAGCCCGGCCTTGCAACCTGTGGGAGGATCTGTGGAGCCTCTCAGCATGGCTTGAGCCCGCTGGGATGCTCATTCCTGGGAGGTCCCAGCCTGAAGCCCCTGTTGTCTGTGCAGGAGGAGAAGAAGGTGCCTCCCCCGATACCAAAGAAGCCGCCGCGCTCCAAGGTGCACCCGGTGAAGGAGCGCTCCCTGGACTCGGTGGACCGGCAGCGGCAGGAGGCCCGCAAGCGGCTCCTGGCAGCCAAGCGAGCCGCCTCCTTCCGCCAGAGCTCGGCCACCGAGAGCGCGGACAGCATCGAGATCTACATCCCCGAGGCGCAGACCCGGCTGTGACCGCAGCCTCCGCTTTTCTACCCGGACTGGACGGCGCGGCCGTAGCTCACTGTGATGGGGGGCCGCGGGGACACCCTGGGGCAGCTCTTGGCCCCACTCACAGCTTCTCTCTTTTCTATCTTAGCCCTTTCGTGGATCCGGCGGCGGCCGAACGCAAAGCCCGGTTCTGCCCCGTCCCCTTGCCCCCCACTGCCCGCATGCCCCTGCCAGCCTCTCCTGGGGTCCGGGGCTCTCCCTCCCTCCCTCTGCCCTCCCTGGGGCTGTGTCCCAGCTTTCCGTCCCCTCCCCACTCSCCCAGCCCTTCTGCACAGCCGCCCCTGCATCCCAACCCAAAGAGAGGTGACCTCCAGCCCCCGGCCCCGCCGGGCTGGAGGGGAGGGGGCTGCAGGCAGGCCCCCCCGCCTCTCTGTACTCAGTGCAATCCCCTGGTGTGTGGCGGGGACGGGCCCCCAGCCCCTGCCCGGCCACAGCCCCCCAGCCCTGCCCTGCCGGCACGAGGCTTTGGGACGTGCTGGGGACAAAGGGGTCCCCTCGCTGCTCCCCCCGCCCGCGGCTCAGGCGCCGYGGGGACCCAGGGCTCCCTCCCCTATATACATATATAAATATAACCCAAGGAATAAACCAGAAACTACACGTGACCAGCGCTGTGTCCTGCCTGGTGGGACGGGCCAGAGCAGCAGAGGCCCCGCGGTCACGGCGAGCCGCCCCGCTTCCCTCGCACGGAGCATCGCCACGCGCTTCTCCCCTTCCCGCTCAGCCCTCCTCCCCCTCAGCCCATCCCTCATCTTCCCCTCCTTCCCTCCTGCCAGCCTGGAGGCCAGGAGCACCTCTGCAGTGTGGCACAGGCAATAGTCCACCCCGTGCCTTGCTGCAGGCACCTGCAGTGACAAGGAGCACACTGGGCCTGGCACCAGTGGGTGGGACCGGAGGGTGGACATGGACAGCAGCTGTCCCTTGAGTGTGGAGCTAGAGACCCCCTCAGGGGGACACTCCTTCCCCCTGAGCTCCTGGAGCCCTGTGGGGTGGGACAGCCCGGGATAGGGCTGTCACCTACCTGATGCCTCTCAGGGCCAAGGGACACCCTGGGATGTGGCTGTTCCCAGCTCCCCCATCACTGTGCACAGAGCCAGGAACAGGGCGGAGAAGTCCCTCCAGGGCAGAGCAGCGTGGTGGGGCAGGAGGCTGCATCTGCCTCATCCCTGTCCTTAACCCCATCCTCCAAACACCCTGTCCCCCTCTCAGTGTCCCTTTTGGTGGCAGAGGGGGAAAGACCCCAGCCCAGTCCCTCACTCTGCCGTGCCAGCAGCCCCACGCAGCATCACCAGCCACCCCCCAGGGCAGGGCCAGTGGGTGCCAGGTAGCTCCCGAAATCTGGGGCCAAACCTCCCGAAATCTGGGGCCAAACCTCGCCCAGGCCCTCAGGCAGGGCGGTGGGGTCAGAGGCAGCWGGGGGACGCCTGGCTGGGGTCCCTSGCTCCCGGGGGTCCGTCGGTGCTAAACACCTCCGTGACGGCAGCACCCACTCAGCCACCCAAAGCCCTTCCCCACCCCACTCCCCCTGCATCCCCAATTTAGGGATGTGCCTGGGAAGGGCCCCCGGCCCCCGCCCCGGCCAGCGCCGTGCAGTGACCGTGACACGTGGCTCCCTTTTTATTGTAATGAACCGCCGCAATTAATAAAGATGACTTTGGTTACTCCGGGCCAGCGGCCACTTCCCTGCGGGGACATGGCCGGCACCGGGCTCGCCTTTCAGCTGTCTCCCATCCTTTTGTGTCCGTGGGGTGGGAAAGGCATGGGTGTGGTGTGGGAAATYGGTGACCGTGCGGTGGGAGAGGGGTTTTTGCTGGTCTCCTCGTGGATCTCCCCATGGAAACCTCCCATGGGTCTTTTCCAGCAGGGTCTCTGCTTCTGAGTCTCTGAGTCTGTCCCCCTGTGGGTGTCTCTCTCCCTGTGACTCCCCACGTGAGTCTCCCCTGTGACACCCCCGTGGGTGTCTCGCTGTGACACTCCTCGTGACTCCTGCATGACTCCGTCTCCCCGTGGCCAAGACACCCTCTGTGATTTGTGCGTGTCTCTCCGTGAATYGTCCCTGGGGCTCCCCTGGGGCTCCTCCCTGTGTGTCCCCCCATGGGTGACACCCCGTGACTGTCCCCGGGGGTCTCGCCCTGTGGGTGTCTCCCGGTGGCTCCCCCCGTGACACCTCTCCAGAACACCTCTGTGGCTGTCTCTCTGTGACCTTCCCCGCCTTCTGCCGCATGGCTTCCCGCGTGACACCCCTTGTCTCCTGCATGACTCCCGTCCATGTTCCCTCCGTGTATTCCTCCTGTCCCCCCTGATGACTCCCCCTCGTGTCCCCTCCATGATCCCCTTCATGTTCCCCCCCGTTGACCCCCCCATGACTCCCCTCGCTGTCCCCCTCATATTCCCCATGATTCCTCCTGGTGCCCCTCTGGCGTCCCTCAATCTTTTTCCCTCCAGTGTCCCCCATGATTCCACCTTCGGTGTCCCCCCGTATCCCCCCCTGTGTCCCCTCGGTGTCCCCCCGGTTCCCCCATGACTCTCCCCCGTGGCCCCCAGTTGTCCGCCCCCCCGTGTCCCCCGGTGGCCCCCTGTGTTCCCCAGCCGCTGTCGCTTCCCCCGGTCCCTCGTGTCCCCCTCCATGTCCCCCCCGCTCCCCCCATGTCCCCGAAGTCCCCCCGTGTTCCCCCATGTCCCCCTGGTGTCGCTCCCCGCGTATCCCCCCGTGTCCCCCGTGTTCCCCCATTGTCCCCCCGTGTCCCCCCTGGTGTCGCTCCCCGCGTATCCGCCCGTGTCCCCCTGTTCTGTCCCTCCGTATCCCCCCGTGTCCCAGCCGCCTGTCGCTCCTCCAGCGCTGCGGTTCCCGCGCTGTCCGCCAGGGGGCAGCCCCGCCCCCCGCCCCCTCACGGCCCGTGACCGGAACGCGGGGGCGCCGGGCCCGGGCGAGCGGCGCGGGCCGGGGCCGGGGCTGGGCCCGGGTGAGCGGGGCCGGGCTGGGGTCCCTGCGGACCCGGGCGGGGGTCCCTGCGCGGCCCACGCGGGTCCCCATTCCCTGCGGCCATTGCTGAAGGCCCGGTGCGAGCGGGCCCGGCCGGTAACCGCCGCGTCCCGCCGCCGGCAGGCATGTGGTCCGTGCTGTGGGCGGCCGTGCGCTCCAAGGCCCCGTACGTCACCTTCCCGGTGGCCTTCGTGGTGGGGCTGGTGGGCTCCCAGCTGGAGTGGTTCCTGCGCGGAGACCCCCCGGCCACGGCCCAGGAGGAGAAGAGCATCTCGGAGCAGCGGGAGGACCGCAAGCTGCAGGAGATCGTGGGCGAGGACCTGACCAAGGTGGTGAGCCTGAAGGACAAGCTGGAGTTCGCCCCTCGGGCCGTGCTCAACAGGAACCGGCCCGAAAAGAGTTAATAAAGGGTGATTTGGGCAAAGGCGGTGCCCTGGAGCTGGGGACTCCCCTGACACCTGCACTGCTTCCACCAACCTCCCTCCTGCRCCTGCTGCTCCTCACCGGAGGGTCAGGTTTGCCACCCCATGGATTTGCTCAAGGTACCCAGAGCTCGGTGGCAGAGCGGGCAGGGAGCCGTGTGTGGAGATGCAGAGAGTCTGAAACTCCTCAGCTCTCGCCAGGCCTGGCTCCTGCACCACAAAACACTCTCGGCCTGGTTCCATCTGTGTCTCCTCAGGTTTGATTTCTTCCATGRTGTGAAAGTAGAAGTTTGGACCTGAGTGCCATGGGATGGGGTCAGGCTGACCACGAGTGACAGGAAGAACTGCTGCCCTGCTTCCAGACCCCCTGTGGCTCTTGATGAACCCCAACACAGCCCCACACCACAATGTACTAACAGCAGCCATGGAGCTCTCTGGGGACCCCCTCCCTGCATCATCCCACCCAGGAACGGTGACAGGGGGAGCTGAAAGTCTTGGTCCTGCTCCATTGTGGTGCTCTGAGCRTGGCGATGTGTTGGGAATGGGGAGATCTCTGCCCTCTGCACAATAAACTTCTGTCARTTCTCGGGCCTCTGTGTCTCCTGCATCAGCACAGCCGCAGCCCTGTCTCAGGGCATGTCTCTGCTCCCTGTGTGTTCAAGAAGCAGCTGCTGCACTGGTACAAATGCCATTGCTGTGCCTGGCCGGGCACTGGCAGCAGGGTGGTGGGCAGGAAGGAGGACGAGAAGGCACCAAATTCCCAGCCTGTGCTGTGGCTGTGCCTCCCTCCCAGCTCCCCCAGCTGCRTCATCTGCTTCCGTTTGACCTCTTTATCTCGGGGAGAAGGGCTGTGCCAGCACAGGGTGGGGTCCCAGGGGACGGGGGTCCCACTGGGGYGCTGAGCAGGGGGAGGCTGGCAGCAGGCCCTGGCCGGTGTCCCCTCAGGGACAAACCGCAGCCAGAGCTGCCTGAGCAGGGCCAGGGCCGGGGTTATCGCTGCCTCCTGCCTTGTTTTTTCCCGTGGTGCCTGAGCAAGGCCCCGGCTCTGCCCCGGCCCGGCCTTCCCCTCCCGGGGACRATAAATCTGCCGTGCCGGTGCGAGCGCCGAGGTCAGCAGGCAGTCAGCGTTCACACCGCGCTGTGCTGTGCCCCGGGGCCGGTCCTGCCCCGCTGACAGCTTTACTGCCCTGCTCCTGGCTCTGTTTGCTGCCCGAGCTGCTGTCCTGGCCTGGACTGCTGCCCTCAGCTGGGCTCACGGCCCGCCACCGCCGGGAACACTCTGACCTTTGCTGCGAGGGCAGCTGAGCCTCGGCAGAAGGTGCAGGAGGAGCCTGGGTGGGATTTAGAGCCTGTCGCAGCCCTGTGCCACTGCCACCTCCCGCCAGTGCCCACCACGTTGTCCCCCTGGCAGGCTGGCACTGTCCCCTGAAGTAGCCCCTTCCCCTTTGTCTCCTGCTTTCCCCGCCGGGCTGTGGGGTGATGGCTGTTCCCTATTGTGTGCTGCGGTGGGAATGGTCCTGTTCCTTCTCCCAGCTGGGACCAGCTCGGAAGCTGTCTGTGCAATGTCTTTGTTCACCCCGCGCCGGAGCGGCTCCCCCGGCTGTTTACAGCCCATTGATCCCCTCGTTCCCAGGSCTGGGGCACAATCGGCCTTTGGGGGGGCCTCGCTGCCCCATTTCCTGCCCCATGCAGTGTCGGTCGGGGAGGCTGCTCCAGCACAGCGCTGGAGGGATGCCCCGGGGAAGSACTGAGCCCTGATGGTGACAGCTTGGGCATTGATGGCACCTGGCTGGCAGCCCCTCCCCTGCTCCCATCCCTGCCTGTGGCACTTCCAGCTGTTTTCCGTGTGTCTGGGGACTCCCGTCCATCCGCCGGCGCTGCTGCAGGTCTGAGGATTCCCGCAGGCGCTGGGACAGGGGTGAAGCCGCCTCCCAGACTCGTTGCCTTTTCTCCTAAGCCTTCAGCGCTGTAAACCCACCCTTCCTCCCATTGAATCCCAACAATGTGCCGCTTGGGAAGTGCCGGCGGGACAAGAATAGGAGCGGGCAGCTCTCAGGGCTAGGGCGAGCAGCCCTCACGAAGAGCCAGAGGAAGCTTTGCTGAATAAGCYATTATGGTAAAACCCTGCTCACAGCCACTCAGGTGCAAATGCTCGGTCTGGTGCAGGGGGTTTGTGATCCAGGCTGCCGTGGAAGCCCTGCCTGCARTGAGCCTGTCCCCAGGCAAGGAGTCCCACACCTGGCCAGGAGGTCAGTGTTTGGTGTGAGAGCATCCTCCCAGGCTTGTCCAGCTTCAGGGATGTCCCTGCATCCGTGACTGCATGTTGCCATGGATCAGGGGTTGAATCCAGCAGCCACAAGAGCTCCAGGTCCCAGCCCAGCCKGTGGTGGCYGTGCCCYGGGCTCCTAACTATCCTAGCTATCCTCTCAGCAGCTCTAGGAGGATGAATGGGACTCAACCAAACACAAATCCGAAAAATCCTAGCCTTTTCTTCCATCTCCCACCTAGGCTGAATAGCAATCATTATCAT
This sequence comes from Sporophila hypoxantha, assembly GCA_002167245.1. Taxonomy (NCBI): domain Eukaryota; kingdom Metazoa; phylum Chordata; class Aves; order Passeriformes; family Thraupidae; genus Sporophila; species Sporophila hypoxantha. Next base: position 1,252,011 of record NDFG01000083.1, read on the forward strand.
CTACAGCCAGGGGGTCAGGCTGACTGCAGTGCTCTTGGCATGGCCCGAGGGCAGCTGCAGCTTCCCCATGGACCCTCTGTCCTGCCCAGCTCCTGGAATCCATCATGAACAGCTCGTGAGAGGAGGAGAGGTGGTTTCCTCAGGCAGGATGCTGGCAGAGAGCTGTGCCCCAGCTCACTGAGGGGACTGGGACAGCTGCTGTGCTGGGGGGACAGTGACATCCCCCCTGCTCAGTGACATCCCCCTGGCCATCCGGCACACCTGGGTGGCWGCTCTGGATGTCCGGTTAGATCAGAGCAGGGATGCTCCAGCTGGGRATGAGGTGACCCTGTGCTGGCACTGGGGTGTGTGACCGTGTTCACAGGGGTCCAAGGATGAGGGAAGAGATGAGGATCTGACTCCATGTTTCAGAAGGCTTGATTTATTATTTTATGATATATATTATATTAAAACTATACTAAAAGAATAGAAGAAAGGATTTCATCAGAAGGCTGGCTAAGAATAGAAAAAGAAGGAATGATAACAAAGGCTTGTGGTTTGGACAGAGAGTCCGAGCCAGCTCACTGTGATTTGCCATAAATTAGAAACAACCACATGAGGCCAGTCACAGATGCACCTGTTGCATTCCACAGCAGCAGATAATCAATGTTTACATTTTGTTCCTGAGGCCTCTCAGCTTCTCAGGAGGAAAAATCCTAAGGAAAGGATTTTTCAGAAGAGATGTCTGTGACAGGGATGTCCCAAGGYCATCTGGGCCCTTCCTGCAAGGCCTGGAGTGATGATGCTTTGGGAGGAGAGGAGCGGGGTGGGAGCTGGGGCTGGCAGGGACTCACACTCTGCTGTCCCATCCTGGTGCAGTGCAGTGACCCCAGGACACTCTGGACCTGCCCCAAGTGGGGTGACCCCAGGACACCCAGCCCTTCCCACAGCACGGTGTCCCCACAGCCCCGGGGCACGGCGGGTGCTCACCCCAACTGCACTGGAGAGCAAATAAAACATCCCTCAGCGTGTGTCCCACAGCCCCTGGAGACTTCTGCTCCCTCCCAGCCCAGGCTTTTCCCAGGCTCTGGTTTTGCCCTTTTTCTGAGAGCAGCCAAGTCTWTCCCAGCCTCCACGTCTCGCTTCCTGCTATGGCTCCCTCCATGCTGCTCCTGGAGGCTCCTTCTGTGGCCACAAAAGGCCCTGAAGTGCCGTGGGAGAGGAGCAGCTTTGCTCTACACCAAGTCACATCCCTCGAGCCATAGCTGGGGACAGCTACAGGAGAACATSTTCCCTTCCCATTCAGCTACAGGGRAACATGTTCCCTTCCCATTCCCTTCCCATCAATCCCCAACGAGGGGATCAATGGCTCTTCCTGCAGGTACAGCTCAGGCTTGATTCCCTATCCCCAGCACTCCAGGAGCACTGTGGGTCCTTGTTTTTAGGCCACATGGATCTTCCCATGCCACAAAAAGCCCCTGGCTCTGCAGGCAGCAGCCTCTGCTTGCCTGCTGTTGCATCAGGAGGATGCCCTGAGCTGCTGGCAGGGTTAGGAGCCATGCCAGGGTGGGCACAGGGTGCTGGGCACTGCAGTCCTGGTGCCTCCACACGAGGAAACGGCCGGGGGTGAGCGACAATGTCAGGATGCAGCTATTGAGTGCATTTCCTCCCTCCTGCAGTTCTCACACAGGGCTGCATTGTCTGCCATGCCCGTGCATGGAGGGACCCTAGTGGAGGGCTAAATATAACCCCAGGGAGGAAGGGAGCTCCGTGGGGTTTGCTTTTTCTTCACTCTACACCATTGGAAAGGGCAGGGTTATTCCTGGTTTGGGGTTGCCCCGATGGTGGGCACAGAGTGCTGGGGTCAGGCCTCTGTGCCTGGCCTGGGAGGATGCTCCTGACTGCTCCCACTCCCCCTGAGGACACACCTGGGCAGTGACAGGGCCCTGTGGGCAAGTGTGGCCACGCTGTGGCCCTGCCTGGCACCCTCCTGCCCAGCTCTCTGCCCTTCTTGTGATTCTGCTCCCACCTCGGCTCTTCCTGAGTGGGTCAGATTTAGACACTTGCTGGGAAAGGTTAAAAATAAACTCCTTGGTGCTTGGCCAGCACCTCAGGCAGAGCCTTTCAGGCAGGACAGCCCTCTGTCCCAGGCATGGCAGAGCTGARCAGGGTGCCTGGCATGGACTGGTCCTAACTGGGAGGAGGGCAGAAACCTCCCTGCAGAGGAGCCCCAGGGCTCCTGGGGACTGTGACTGGTGTTAGACCAACATCCCCAGCAGGAACTGGGGCTCTGGGAAGTGTGTGGTCCCTCCAGAACTGGCAGAGCTGCCTCAAAGTGTCTCCTAACTCTGGGGTGCCCATGGGAGCCCCTCACTGTGCCAACATGGGGCTCAGCACCATCATCCAGGGCCGGGTGTTGGGGCAGCGAGTGCCGTTCCCACAAGGGACAGGAGGGAGCAGTTTACTCAGGAGGGAGTGTGGAGGTGTGAGAAAGGCCTGTCTGGCCACTGKCTGTCCCCGGGCTGTGCCAAAGGGCTCAGCCTGGGCTCTTATCAGCTCCAAACTTTTATTTGCCTAAGGGCTGCCCGCCCACCTTCTGGGAGGCYGCTGCCAAGCCCAGCCCCGCTGCTGCCCCCTCCCCAGCCCGASCCGCAGGTAAGGCCCTGGTTGTTGCTGTTGGCAGCACGTCCCGGCGGCGGGGGGTCACTGCAGCTGCCCCGAGGCGCTTTGTCACAACACGGGAACAATGGTGGGACACGGATTTGTGTTTGTGCAGCGCCTGGGCACGGCACTGTTCAGCCAAGGGGAGGAGGGGGGGGGGTCTCGGCTGTCTTGTTTTCCACCTTGCAGGGTCGCTAGGAAAAGCGTGATGCTCCCCCCGTGCCAACAAAAATAGGAGTCCAGGAGAGGGGAGGTGACCCGGTGGTGGGTAAACATGGCMCGGCTGCTCTGTTCCCTTTCACTGCCTTTCCTCCTGACCCAGCACACCAGGCTGCTCCCCCCAGAGCTGCAGGGCTCTGCTGGTACCTGGGGAGCATTGGGATGTGGCCCTCCCATTGTGCTGGGGTGGCCTGGCAGGTCCCAACTGGGCAACACTGGGAGCAGGACAGGGTCCTTCCACAGCAGATCAACCCCAGCATCCTCCAGGAGGGCACAAGGAAGAGCTGGGAACTGTTGATGTGCCCAGACCCCCACCCCAGGGGGCTTCACCCCCCTCATCCCCAGCAGATCTACCCCAGCATCCTCCAGGAGGGCACAAGGAAGAGCTGGGAGCTGTTGATGTGCCCAGACCCCCACCCCAGGGGGTTTCACCCCCCTCATCCCCAGCAGGGAGGAAGCCAAGGGTGGCTCGGCTCCCAGCCCAAGGGCAGCTCAGCTGGGTGCCTCCCTTCTCATTTCCTCCAGTGGCYGATGGCAGTGATACTGCCCCATATCACCCATATTTTATTTTCTCCAGGGTATTTTTAGCCTGTCCCACCCTCACTGGAGAGGCCCTCGACAGAGAGCAGGCTCTGCTCTGGCCTGGCTTGRCTGGGGAAACTAAACAACAGCCCCAGCCACATTGTGTGCCTTTATCTGTGGCTCATTTCCACCTATTATGCAGCCACGAGGAGCTCCATGGCCTCTGCTGGGTTTATCTGCAGTGGAGGGAGAGGGGCTGAGCTCTGCTTTGGGCCACCATGAGCCTGGGACGTGACAGTTCTGTCAAAACCCTGAGTTAAAGCTGGCCTCAGGGGGACAGGAGGCCACAGCAGGGAGGGTTGTGCCTTCAGTGGGTGAGTGGCACCCACAGCACAACTGGGTGTTCACTTTCCCCTTCACCCCAGAGGACAGCATTTCCCCCTCCCTCAGCCCCAAACCCTCACCTGCCCTCCCAGAGGCAGCAGGAAGCACAGTCACACCTCCTTCACCTTTTCTTATTTATCCAACTTTATTCAACAAGATGCAAAGTGGAATCTGCCAGGGGAAGGGAAACAGTGCTGAGGGCAGTGCACACACCCCGCCCTCTCACCTGGGTCACACAGGACCTGCAGCCCCTTGGTCACAGCAGGACAATCCCCTCTCACAGCATCAGTGGGCTGGGGAAGTCAGGGTGACAGCTCTGGTGACAACAGTTTGTCCTTCCAGCCCCCCCTCCCCGCCCCCCTCAGCCCACAGCAGGAGATGACTAGTGCAAAGTAATAAAAACCCCAAAACCCCCAAACTATCAGGTGCTGGGCTGATTCCTCCCTAAACCCCACGGGGCTCCAAGGCACAYGGCCAGGCTGGACACGGCTCCCCAAAGTCCCTGCGAACTGCACCTTTAAGGCAGAAACTCCAAGCTCAGCCCAGCAGGTTAAAAATAACTTAAAGGCACACATCCCATGGGAAAGAGCCCAGGGCTGGGAGGGGAGGAACTCACACTCCTGGGGCACCCACAGTGACCCAGGGATCTGCTGGTGACAACAGAGCTGGCTTAACCCCTCCGTGTCCCATGGGGAGGGGGCAGCTTGTGCAGCAAACCCTGGGCAGGTGCCAGAGCCACTGGAATGGGATGGGGCTGGTGGCCAGGATCAGTCAGAGCTGCCCCAGCCCAGCTGTTCCCAGCAGTTCCCGGCTCTGCCTGCTCCGTGTGGAGGCTGCAGAGGAGCAGCTTCCCACAGCTGCACTCCCGGCTCTGGGGTCTGGCTGAACCGCAGCTCCCAATGGCCAGCAGCCTCCAGCCATGCCTTGGGGACAGCCTGTTCCACGGCGTGGCTCCAGGGCTTTCTCCCTTTCCCACGGCAAGGCACACAGGACACGCTGTCCCGGGGAACTTCGTGCAGTTTCCTTCCTTGCAGGGTCTGTGGGGAAAACCGGCGAGAGCTTAACGGCCCGAGCATCCCATCCCAATCCCAGGGCGGGCAGGTCTCTGGAGCCTCCACAGGGGAATGTGGACAGCACAGAACCGGGCAGGAGGCAGCTGCCTGCCCACAGCCAGCACCTTTGCAGGCACAAGGGACCGAGCAATGTCCCCCTGCAGGCCGGGGCCAGCCCGGCACTACACGTATTGCTTTTTGGAGGCTGAGCTCCCGGGCCGGCTGCCCGGCTTCTCCTCCGGGGCRGAGGCTTCAGCAGCCCCGGGGGCATAAGGGTCCGACAGGGGCCTGCTGCCRCTGCCCAGTGCCAGGTTCTCCTCGTTGCGGTAGTTGGCCCAGTTCTGCTCGCTGGAGAGCTTGTTGTAGTTCTGGTAGGAGGGTGCCTGGCTCTCAGCCATGGGCAGGAAGGGATAGTGCTTGGGAGAGTAGGGACTCGGGGCCATGTCATCCACAAAGGTGTGCTGGCTCGGTCCAGCTGGCCCCGACACTTTCTTGATGTTGCTAAGCAGGCTCTTGCAGCAGAGGTGGAAGAGYTCCAGGAGGTTCAGGATTAAAGAGATCAGGCCCATCACCAGCATGAAGATGATGAAGATGCTCTTCTCGGTGGGGCGGGAGATGAAGCAGTCCACCTGATGGGGGCAGGGGTCCCTCTTGCACACGTAGCGGGGCACCATGGAGAAGCCGTACAGGTACCACTGGCCCACGAGGAAACCGGCCTCGAAGATGCTCTTGCAGATGACRCTGGTGATGTAGGTCCACATCAGCGCCCCTCGGATCTTGAGCCGCCCACTCTCTGTCATATAGATCTTGGACATCTTCTTCTCCAGGTCTGCCAGGGCCTGCTCAGTCTTCGGGTCCTTGCTGTGCACAGCCCGAAGCTCGCTCTCCTTCTTCTTCAGCTTCTCCTCCTTTCGGGAGAGATAGACAACGTGGCCCAGGTAAATCAGGGTCGGGGTGCTGACAAAGAGGAACTGGAGCACCCAGTAGCGGATGTGGGAGATGGGGAAGGCTTTGTCATAGCAGACGTTGGTGCAGCCCGGCTGCTTGGTGTTACACACGAAATCCGACTGCTCGTCCCCCCACACGGACTCCCCGGCCAGGCCCAGGATGAGGATGCGGAAGATGAAGAGCACGGTGAGCCAGATCTTCCCGATCACCGTCGAATGCTCCTGGACTTGGTCCAGCAGTTTCTGCAGGAAYTCCCAGTCACTCATCTTCTAGGAACCCTTTGCCTCTGCCAGCAGAAAGAAGACAGCAGCCACATCAGTGCCCTGTTTCCATGCTGGGGAGCACAGATGTGACCAGCTAAACCCTGCTTTTTCAGGATACAGCTGCTCTGCAGAGTGTCCCAGCAAACCCTCTGAGGAACATCCCACTTCTGAGGGAGGGAGGGTTCCAGGCAGCGTTTAGGAGCCCCAGAGGGCTCCTCCTACACAGTGCAGGAACAGGGAGCTGGGAGAGACAGGGATTCTCCCCTCCCAGCGGCACCCACAGCTCGTGGCTCTCCTGGCCACTCTGGGGACAGCCCGCAGCCAGTGGGGTTTTGGGGCTGCCCAGGGAGTTAGGGCACCTGGAGAGGAGGCACCGTGGGGGCTCACAAATTTGCTGCTGCCTTGGCTTTCCCAAAAAGCAGAGAGCAGGATGGTCTAGAGGGGAAGCACAACCCCTTGGGGTACAGCTGCCACCCTGACGCCTATTCAGGGCTCACCCAAACTGAACGGACAGCCCCCCCAGCAGCTCCCTTGCTGCGGGGCGATGGACACCCAGCCCCAGTCCCCTCCCATGGCCAGGGGATCCCCAGCACCGCTCACCACCCTGCTGCCGCTCCCGGGATTTTGGGGGGCCAAGCCTGCACCCCGCGGGCGCTCAGCCCGGCTGTGAGGGCGGCCGCAGCCCCGGCTCCTCATTAACCGCTGCTAATTAAGCACAGAAGTGTCGGCTGTGCCGTTAAAGGAACCCCCGGCAGCGGTGGGGTGCCCTGTCCCCAGCACGGTGTCCCCGAGCGGTGCCGGTGTCCCGGCAGTGCCCGCACTCACCTCCGCCGCGCCGGGCACGTCCCGCGGGGCTCGGGCCGCGCTCAGTGTGAGGGGTCGGGCCGGGTGGCTCCGCTTATTCGGGGCCCGGGGAAGCCGGAGGAGGAGCGTGGGCAGGAAACTGGGGGCCGGGGCTTAGCACCGGGCCGGGCCGAGCCGCAGGTGTGCGGGGCCGCCCCCTCCCGCGGCCCCCGGACCAGGGGGCGGCCCCGGCGGGCGGGGCGGGGGCGGCCGGACCCGTCGGGGCCGAAGCTGGGGGGGAACGGTGGAAGTTCGGGTGCTCCCGCACTCTCATCTGCGGCTGCGGGTCCGCCACCGGGCAAACCCGCTGAGCCAGRGACCCCGGGATGCTCCGTCCGATCCCCGCCGGTGTCTCGGGGATGTTCCGTCCTTGCCCGACCCGCCCGGAYCGCGGCTGCGGCGCTCSTGGTTTGCCCCCGAAGGTCCGTGCGGCGCGGCSGGCGCTGGGTGGTGCTGGAGCCCCACCGGAGCCCGGCTGCGGTCCCGCATCCCGTCCGTTCCCGGGATGAACCCAGCCGGTGCCTGGCCCCCATCCCGTATCCCGAAAGGTCCCGGGCTGAGCCCCACCGGAGCCCAGCTGCGGTCCCGCGTCCCGTCCGTTCGCGGGATGAACCTCACCGGTTCCCGGGATGAACCCAACCGGTGCCTGGCCCCCATCCCGTATCCCGCAGGCTCCCGGGCTGAGCCCCACCGGAGCCCAGTTGAGGTCCCGTATCCCGCCGGTTCCCGGGATGAAGCCCACCGGTTCCTGGGATGAACCCAACCGGTGCCTGGCCCCCATCCTGTATCCCACAGGCTCCCGTGCTGAGCGCCACCGGAGCCCGGCTGTGATCCCGTATCCCGCCGCTTCCCGGGATGAACTGCACCGGAGCCCGGCCGGGAAGTCCCGCGCAGGTTCCAGACGGAGTTTTGCTGTTGGGGGTCTCAGCACACCCCTGTGGGGCTGTGAAACGCGGGCGGGCCGAGCGGGGCTGGGAACAGCCGACCCTCTGCTWGTGCTGCTTAAGGAGAGATTAAACGGAAATCATTTCTATTTATTGTAATATTTATCAAGGTTTAGTAAATAATTGATGCTCATCCCTCCTTGATTTCCTTGGGGGCCAGCGTGAGGTTCTGCTGAATTAAAGTTTAACGACGCGTGACAAGCTGGGAGAGGCGGAACGGGCGGACGTGAGCTCGGCTGTGGGCTCGACCAATGCCCAGCTCAGGCGGATGGGAAGGACCTGGCTGCAGGCTCCTGAGGAACCTCTGCAGATCCATGTCTTCTGCCCTCACCACTCCCCCAATTTCCAGCATGCAGAGCAGATCTTGGTGTCTCCAAAAACGACATTTATTGGACTTTTGGATCTGTAGCTTGTGCTGGGTGTGATGTGCATCTGAGGTGAGGGGGGACACAGAGGCACCAAGGGAAGCAGCAGAGCCAGCAAGGGCTTTTGGGCAAGACACGGCTTGGTGCTTGTGTGAGCAAAGGGGGAGAAACAGCACACTGGGCAAACTGGGCCAGCAGAACAGTTGCCAACAGACTGRAGCCCTGGTCCTCTGTCATTACTTTGGGTGTATGAAGAGAGCTCTGGCCACGGAGCCCAGAATTCCTTTGGTTTCTTGGTACAAAAGAAAGCAGTGCATGAGTGAGGCACGGTGAGCTGGGAGGACTGGCACACACTGGGTGACASCAGCCCTGGCTGGGCACCAGCTGGGGGCACTCACACCCAGCATGGGAGCAGCAGAGCTGCAGGACCCAAGAGAAGCTGTGGACACGGAGGATCTGTGTGCTGCTGTATGTCCATGCTTGTGGCACTGCCACCTGCAGAGCTCCTGGGCTGCCCTTGCCTTACCTGTGTCTGCTCAGGCACCCGTGGGTCTCTCTCCAGGGACATTACTTTGTTGGGTTTAGTCATTTTTCACACAGGTCAACTCTTGAGGGTTCAGGGATTTGCCAGGCTGGAAAAGCCAAGTTGAGGGGAATGTGAACCAGCTGGGATGGATGTGAGGTCACAGCTCTTCTCCTCTGTGGGAAGAACAGACACTCTCAGTCATGGCCACAGGCAGCCAGCATCAACCTGCCACCGAGCGTGTCCACACCACTGGGACAGCCAGGGATGTGCCCGTGGTCCCAAGCAGGAGAGTTCCCATGGATGTGTCCCCCTCCCCTTACAGCCACCGAGGTCCTGGTTGAAGAGTCTGGTGGTCACCCATGGTGCCAACCATCCCTGGCACATACCAGGACACTTCTTCCCCCACCACCCTCCCCAGCACCCCTCAGAGAGCAGTCAGGGCTGCCACACACCTAGGCTGGGACTTGCTGTCCTTCTCCTCTGACTTGACGTGGCAGTGGCAGGTGGAGGCCTTGCTGTAGCTGACGGAGCGCTTGGATTTCCTCCACTTCCTTGTCCTCTGCACAACTCGCTTGAAGATGAGGTAGAAGATCTCACAGACGGTGAGGATGATGCAGATGGAGGAGGCTCCAACCATGAAATAGGTGAAGACTCTTTTCTCAGTTGGCCGAGCGATGTAGCAGTCCACGGTGTTGGGACAGGGATCCACGTTGGTGCACTTGACCAGCCGTGGCAAATCGAAGCTGTCCCACATCTTGTGGAGGAGGTAGAGGAACACGATCTCTATGATGAGCTTGAAGAAGAGGCTGAACAGGTAGGTCCACCACAGCCCGCCGTGCTTCTTGCCCGTGTTGCTGTAGAGCTTGGTGCAATTCTCTCCGTTCTTCTCCCGGTTCTTCCTCTCGCGGTCCTCCCGGTAGGCCACGTGCATGATGACCAGGAGGGAGGGACAAGTGACAAAGATGAGCTGCAGGGCCCAGAGGCGGATGTGGGAGATGGGGAAGAAGTGGTCATAGCACACGTTGGTGCAGCCYGGCTGCCGCGTGTTGCAGTCAAAGTCCTTCTGCTCGTCGCCCCAGACCTTCTCGGCCGCCACCACGTAGACCAGCACACGGAAGACAAAGACCATGGAGAGCCAGATGCGGCTGAAGGCTGTGGAGTACTTGTTGACCCCGCTGAGCAGCGCCTGCAGCGTTTTCCAATCCATGGCAGCTGAGGGAGACCAGAGTCACCCAACCTGGAGAGGCAGAAGGAGCAATGGAGACMCCACTGGGGCTGCACATCTCTCACTGCACTAACTCTCACTTACATGCAAGCTACATGCAAGGCCGAAAGGGCCCAAACATTGTTGGCCCATTYRGGCTCCTACAACCTCWAGCAGATGGAGTAAAACTATTTATCAAAGTACCTATCCGACCATCAACATCCTCCCCAATCTTATTTATCGCAACCCCAATACTAGCCTTACTTCTAGCAATCTCAATCTGAACCCCATTGCCCCTTCCATTCTCCTTAGCAGACCTTAACCTAGGCTTACTCTTCCTATTAGGCATGTCAAGCTTGGCAGTGTACTCCATCCTATGATCAGRCTGACCTCTGAACCCTCTCCCCCACCACATTTCACCCATCTAGGATGGGGCTCTTCAGCCCTGCAGAGAGTAAAGCCCATCCTCACACACTCCTGGTGACAGAGGTGACTCAATCTCTCTGCACTTCCTTCTGACAGAGCCTTTGCTGTCAGGGATGAGCCACCCGGCCAAGTTCCTGCCACCACCTCCATGCCYGATTGTGTGTGCTGGTGCAAACTGGCAGCACGATCTGCTGGCACAGGCCAGGATCACCAGCCAAAGGGGAAATGGCTGCTCCTGTCCCTGCTGGTGTGCTGGGACATGCCAGGGACCTATTTTCTGTCTCACAGGTAATACCTGAGGCRGCCAAAGGGGAAATGGCTGCTCCTGTCCCAGCTGGTGTGCTGGGACATGCCAGGGACCTGTTTTCTGTCTCACAGGTAATACCTGAAGCAGCCCAAACACAGGTGACAGTGGGGCTGCAGAAAGTGAGAGTCCGTGTGTGTCACAGTCCATGTGTGTCACAGTCTGTGTGTGTCACCAGCATGTCACCCTGGCCAGAGCTCTGCTCCTGCTCCAGCAGCAACGCCGGAGGTGCTGATGGCCAAACCGGCTCTGCAGCTCAGCCTGGGGCTGCCCTGTGTGAGCAGGGAGACATGCTAAGCCTGACCCGGAGCTTTACTGCRCCTGSATTTACAAACCCAGGTGGTTTTTACAACCCTCTGGGCTGTGAAGTTGTCTGCCCTGGCAAAGGGATTCACAGAACACTGGGTGGCTCCCACTTTTAAGGAATTGCTGCTGCCTCTTGCCCACCCMGTGCCTTCCAAGACGTACCTGGAGGAGGCTCAGGCTCCTTCCCCACTCACCGGGGGCTGTGGGGTGGGGAGTGTCCAGCACGGGGCATAGCCAGGGCACGATGGCAGAGTGGTGATCAGGGTCCTCTCATCCACTGCACTGCGGTGTCCCAGGGCTGTGGGGTGGAACAGAACCTGGAGCACTGCCCCGAGCCCATGGAGCACTCTGGGAGCCTGTGCTTGGCCAGGGCCACCCCGCAGCAAACCCCAAACCTGTGGCTGTGCCCCCACACTTCTGGGCCAGGGGTGCACTGGGAAGAGTGGCTGGGCTGAGTGGCCCCAGGCTGGGGTCCCTGGGGTCCCATGTGCCAAGTGCCAGGGCTGTGCCTCTGCCCATGCCCACACACACTCGCTCACCACCCTGTCTGGAACCAGATCTTCCTCCCTGGCAAACCCTTGGCCGGGAGTCAGGGTGGGGAGCAATCACTGCGTTCCCACCCAACCCTTGGATTTAAAACTGGGAGAGGGAAGCTGCTGTTTTCCCCCAAAAGCTGCTGCTGATGGAACCTGGAGACTCCGCATGCCCCCAGTGCCAGCCTGCCAATTCACCCACGACCCCAACCCTGGTGCCAGTGAGACCAACCCAGCACCCACCTGCCCATAACCCACCTGCCCAGCACCTGTGTGCCCAGTTCAGCCCAGCGCTGGCTCTGCTCATGGACCCACAGTGGGGCAGGAAGGGGCTGTCATCTCCGTGCCAAGCTCTGTGCCAAGCTCTGTGCCAATCCCCTCTGTGGCAGCGGGTGTGGGCAGCACTCTGTGAGCCCCCACGGGCTGCCCAGTGCTGGATGGCAGCCAGGCAGAGCAGGGGCAGCTCTCAGGAGTGCTCAGCTGTGCCGGCAGTGCCCGTTTGCCTCCCGCAGAGCCCGGCACCTTTGCCAGCCCCCGGGATGCCAACCCACTGCGTCACAGGTCCTGCCCCGTGTGGGCGCAGGGCGTTGGAGCCGGCAGCGCCCTGCTCCCACCTGGGCTGCAAACTCAGCAGAAACACTTTTCTCAGGGGRTCTCTGCCCCTTTTGGGAATGGGACAGAGGTGGCCATGGGGTGGCCATTGCTGCTCCTCGGGGTGCCACGCTGTGCCATCCCCCTTCATCACCCCTGGCACGGCCTGTGGGGTCCCGATGTGGCACTGTGTGATGTTGGGATCCCCACCTCTGACCCCACAGTCACAGCAGCCACCTGCACCCCGTTACACCTTAGCACAGCTCCCACCTGCCCCCCCTTACCCCACAGGGCTGTCCCCCCTCCACCCTGGCAGCCCCACAGTGCCCTGTGCCCCAGCAGGTACCTGTCCAGGTGGGAGAGCCAGAGGAAGGTGTCCGGATGGGATCAGGGAAGCTCCTTCCCAGCCTGAGCCCTCCTGCACACACAGGGTTTGTGTGAGCAGGGGAGGGGAAGGGTGGTTGGTTTGGTTCCCAGTAACTGGGTGAGTCTGGCAAACAGCTCCGGAGAGGCTCTGGCTGCACATGCACACACACGCTCGGCTCCAACAACAAAAGGCAGGTCAGATCCCGCAGGGAGATCGGCACAGACGCATTCCTCCTCAGWAAACTCCTTCCAGGTGCTGTCCCATCCCTGCAGGGCACTGCAGGCTGGCAGCAAGGCCAGACACCCCGCTCTGTCCCCCAGCTGCGGGCCCACCAGCTAGCAGGGCTGAGAGTCCCGGATTACGCAATTGCAACCCACTTTTGAAATGATTTTGCCTTAGTAATAGTTTTGCAACAGCTCATCGGCATCTCCAACCTACGGGAACTTGCAGGCACCGCCCTGGCGGGGCCGGTGTGGCCAAGTGGGACCTTTCCCAYCGAGCAGGGTGGCACCAGGGTCCCCGTGCAGCCGGACCCTGTCTTGCTGCTGCCTTGTGCCACACCCCCAGGGGACCTGCAGGGTGTCCCTAAGGGGTTTGTCCCTCTGTCCCTCTCCCCAGAGCACCGGGGGCTTCCAGGAGGCTGAGTCAGCCCCATCCYACCGGATATCCCATGGATCAGCCGCGATAGATGCCTGTGCCGAGGTAGCCGGGCAGGAATGCGCTTCCCTCCGCTCACCCGGTTTCTCGAGTGCCCCGAGGCTTCCCTGGAATCCTGCGGCACACCCTGGGGCCGATCAGCCGTGCTGGAGCCACCTCGGCACCCGGCCAGGGMCGCCCCTCCCATGGGGACACGTCTGAAGAGCCCCGGGGCGCTTGGGGCCTGCAGGGATCTGCTGCCTGCTCTCCTGGCAGACATGGAGCCACTTGCCCCGAGGCTTTTTGTCTCCGGGAGGTCAAATAAAGCCAGTGAGGGTTTGCCAGGCTGGGGACAATGGAATGGGAGCCTAAAGTAAACCAGGTGGCAGCCTGGGGGTGCAGGATGGGGTGAGCCTGGAGGAGGGGACAGCCACAGGCACCCCAGTCTCAGATGAGAGCCAGGCAGGGGCTCTGGAACCTTCCTTCCCCCTGGAGCTGCCCGGATCAGGAATTTCCTCCCTGCCTGCAGGGATYTGCTCCCTGCTCTCCTGGCAGACAAGGAGCCACTTGCCCCGAGGCTTTTTGTCTCCAGGAGGTCGAATAAAGCCAGTGAGGGTTTGCCAGGCTGGGGACAATGGAATGGGAGCTTAGGAGACCCAAAGCAAACCCTGGTGGCAGCCTGGGGATGCAGGATGGGGTGAGCCTGGAGGAGRGRACAGCCACAGGCACCCCRRTCYCAGATGAGAGCCAAGCAGGGGCTCTGGAACCTTCCTTGACCCCGGAGCTGCCCGGATGAGGAATTTGAGCTATGCTSATGCAGGGAGCTGGCGTGGCAGGAGCTCAGCAGCAATCTGGGGGCTGTGGGCTGTGAGRTGGAAAACGCTGGAGAGAGGGAAGTTGCCAGAAGCACTGGCAGCTCTGGTTCCTTGCAGAGGCAGCTGCTCCCTGCCCCATGGCCAAACCCTGTAAGGGCCAGGTGAAGAGAGGGGCTGGATCCCCCTGGGCAGCCTCTTGCCTGCAGTTTTGGAATTTCTGGAGCGGCCTTGTGGTCACGGTGAGAGAGGGAGAGTTCAGGTGCATTTGGCATGGGCAGAAGATCTCCCTCAGGCAGTTGGGCGGGGAGCTGAAACAGCTCCATGCTTTGCAGTGCTTGAAATGCTGAGCTGGGYGTTTGGGTGAATCCATAAATCCATCAAGGGGCACATCCCTGCGCCCCCGCTGCCATCCCTCTGCCAGCGTGGGCACAGGGGCAAAGTGCCAGCGTGGTTCTGCAGATCTTTAAGGGCTATGCCAGGACGTGTCACCCTGGTGCCACCACTGCTCCAACACGGCTGGGTGACAGAGGCCTCAGGGCCACATGTGAACACCCAGGGATTTAGGGAGGCCCAACCTCGGCTCCTCCATGAAGGAAAAAACCCAAACTGTGGAGCTGGTGGATGCCAAACCAGCAGGAAAAGCTCAAACAGAAAACCCTTTTTAGAAGGGTCTTAAATGGAACATGGCAAGATTCTGGCCAGGACGTGTCACCCTGGTGCCACCCTGCTCTGACACAACTGGGTGACAGCTGAGAGGCCTCAGAGCCACATGTGAACACCCAGGGATTTAGGGAGGCCCAACCTTGACTCCTCCATGAAGGAAAACCCCAGACTGTGGAGCTGGTGGATGCCAAACCAGCAGGAAAAGCTCAAACATARAACCCTTTTTAGAAGGGTCTTAAATGGAGCATGGCAGGATTCTGTCCAGGACGTGTCACCCTGGTGCCACCCTGCTCTGACACAGCTGGGTGACAGCTGAGAGACCTCAGGGCCAGATGTGAACACTGGAACACCCAGGGATTTAGGGAGGCCCAACCTCGACTCCTCCATGAAGGAAAACCCCAAACTGTGGAGCTGGTGGACACCAAACCAGCAGGAAAAGCTCAAACATAAAACCCTTTTTAGAAGGGTCTTACATGGAGCATGGCAGGATTGTGCCTGCCAACAGCTGTCCCCCTGCAGGGCCACATCCCCAGGGACGAGGCTCCCCCACAACAACAGGGGCAGAGGAGTCATGGGGGCCTGGGAGCTGGCAGCCAGGGCTGCACATAAATCAGAGAGATTCTCCTCACTTCCCAGCAAACAGGCAGGTTTTGGCCAGGGCAGAAACAAGGCCAAGCTGGGGAGGCCAATTTACCCTGATCTGTGCATGCAACCCCCTCCACATCCCTGCCTGGGCTGCAGTTAGCGGTGAGTTTCTTTAAAATCCTCTCACCCCAAGATTTAAGAGGTCTTCTGGGACTCCCCAAGCAAATACAGGGAATTTCCTGTGTGAGGACGCAAAATCTGGGAAATATTCAGCTTTTATTGTGACACACCCCATGGTTTGCTGACTCTGGTCCTGCCTCTGCATTCCAGGAGATTTCCCAGTACCCAGACCCCCATTTTTGGCACCAATATCACAAGAGGCAGCCAAATGCTCCTGTTTTCTGGCTGACTGTTGCTTATCCCAAGCCTGGATGGTGCAAGACACTCAGAGCTCAGCAATGTTTGCTCTGAGCACGACAAAACAGCACAACACCACCCAGCAACTGGATCTTCATGTGT
>NDFG01000083.1:1267672-1295201 GCA_002167245.1 Sporophila hypoxantha
TGAGCAGCAGCTCCAGCTGTGCTTTGGTGTGCAGAGCTGGGACAGGGAGGTTTTTCTGGGGCTCATCTCTGTCCCCATTTGTGCCTGCAGAGGGGAACTCCTCGGGGTTTCACTCTCCAGCCTGGAGCAGGAGTGGCCAACCTTGCTGGAAAACAAACAGCCCAGCCCATGCTCTTTAGTTCGGGGCAATGGCTCRCACACAAAGAACAACTTGTGTCCTCTGACGCGATGCACTTCATAAAGAAAACTTTCAGGTGGATAATCCAGCAGCAGGAGTGGATGGAAGCAAGGCAGTGCCAGCACAACTTCCCCTGAGAAGTGGAAAAAAATTCTTTATTTCATCATCTGTATTGATGTATTTGATTTGTACATCTGATAATACAGATGTATTTCATCATCTGTGTCTCTGACCCCAAAGGTCCCCAAACTCAAGGAGCTGCTGTGGGCTCAGAGTGCCTGTGGCCAGGATCCCCTCAGGGCTTCTTCACCATCCTCACCCTCACCAGTGGCTGGTTCAGTCCCAGCAGTGCTGCAGCCCCACCTGCTCTTGGCTTCCCTTCAGCCCTGCCAGTCCCCAGCAGCCCCTCAGCCTCCCATCCAGCTGTGGGAAAGAGCTCAGTTTTGCCCATGGAGGGTCTCAGCTGGATCACTGCAATGATCTGTCACTGAGAATGGYCTCAGTCACATAAAGGACACAGAGGTGGTGTCCCCTCACCCCCTGTGCCACTTCGTTTGGGACAGAGCCAGGGAGCGCTGGCACTGTCACTGCTCGTGGAAAAAATAATTAACACACCCTCTGAGTAGAGCAAAACCAGTAACAGATCGAGCTGCATGTTCAGTGTTAATGTTACTTGTGAGTTCATTTGCCATGAAATTATTGTTAATTATTCATGCCAGCTAATGCTCAGCTGCTCCGATGGCCTCGGAAGTGGCAGCAGTGCCCGTGTCACGGCCGAACGCGATGGATTACAACAACAAACGAGATCAGATTCTGCCATTTAATGTCATTGTTTAATCAATGCTTGGGGTGTTTTCCTCTCCTGTGTTTGGCTGTTTTGCTCAGGTGTTTTGCCCTGGCCAGGCAGGATGATCCCACAGCGGGCTCTGCCTGCCTGGCCGGATCCTCACGCCTGAGCTTCGCAGTGGTGGCTGCAGCACCCGGGACCTGTTCTTGTCCCCACTCAGCTAATGAGTGTTATTAATGACAATTGCATCAGTCTGAGGTGGCCCTGACACCCACTGAGTGGCTGATGTAGGGTGAGAGATAGGGAGAGGGATTTCCTGAGGTATCAGGGTGTCTGTCCTGGCTGGTACAGGCTCAGAGTGTGGGCACCACTGTCAGTTCACAGCTGCCATGGAGCTGCTGCTCTTGTCACTGCCAGGGACAGAACATGTTCTCCAGCCCCTGCTTTACCCCAAATTCAGCAGGATGATGTAAAGTGCCTTTYCCAGGACAGGAGAGGCAGAGACCCCTCAGGCACAGCCCAACTCCASGGTGCTGCCACCCTCAGCACTCCTACACTGGAGCACAGAGGAGGAAGAGCAGCCAGGAAGTTGCAGGCCAGGTGAGCAGCTCCTGCTTTCTCCTGGGCAGCTCTAGGAACCAGCCTCATCCTTGGACAGCGTGCTGGGRCAGGAGGCCGTGAGCGGGGTGGTGGCCGTGGGGGGTTTGTAGTCTGCCCCATGGAACACCTGCCCACCCGTGCCCACGGGGTTGGCACAGGAGACGGGGCAGTCGTGGCTGTTCCGCCTGCTGTCCCCTCCTTCGGCCTCCACGCACTCGTGGCACCGCTTCCCAATCAGGTAGGTGGCCTCGATGAGGTTCAGCACCACGCAGACACAGGTGGTGACCACCATGAAGAGGGTGAAGATGTTCTTCTCGGTGGGCCGGGAGATGAAGCAGTCCACCACGTTGGGGCAGGGCGGCAGCTCGCACTTCACCACCCGGGGCAGGGTGTAGTTCCTGTAGAGGCGGAAGAAGACGTAGAGGAAAACCAAGTCCACGCTGGCCTTGAAGATGAGGCTGAGCAGATACGTCCACCAGAGCCCGCCCCGCTTCTTGCCGGGGTTGGGGTAGATGCGGCGATAATTGTCCCCTTGGATCTCACGGAGCCTCTCCTCCTTGGCCTCCCTGTAGGCCACGTGCATGAGGACCAGGAGGGACGGGCACGTCACCAGGATGAGCTGCAGGGCCCAGAGGCGGATGTGGGAGACGGGGAAGAAGTGGTCAAAGCASACGTTGGYRCAGCCCGGCTGCCGCGTGTTGCAGTCGAAGTCCTTGTGGTCATCGCCCCAGACCTTCTCGGCTGCCACCAGGTAAACCAGCAGGCGGAAGATGAAGACCAGGGAGAGCCAGATGCGGCCGAAGGCTGTGGAGTACACATTGACAGCACGGAGCAGCCCCTCAAACCASCCCCAGTTCATGGCTCCCCGATCCTGTTAGCCAGCCTGGGGAGAGAGAAGACACCGTGACACTGAAGTGTGGATGCCATGGCACAGAGAGAGRGAAACTGCAAGAGAGAAACARCAACAACTTCTCACAGCGGCTTCTGAGAAGTTTTAAGGAGSTAGAAAGAAGTGATAACTTGATAACTATAAACAATTTGCAAGTAGTGTTTTTCTACTTTATTTTTCTGTTCCTCTCAAAGACAGTGCRTAAGAAAGATGTTTCTGTTAGTTAGCCAATAGAATAAAATCWATCATACCACTCTTTTAAATAAAGCCTTCTTTGCCTTTTCTACAATCCTGCCTCTCACCTCGGCACAAGAGTGACACTGAAGCAGCAGCAAAATGTCCCCACTGGAGCCCCTGTGTGCCTCAAAGCACTGAGCCGTGCTCCTGGGGTCACCTCTGACCTGTGCTGGCACGCAGGGACACCACTGACAGCTCCGACCTGCTCCAGGTGACACCACTGGCAGCACAGACCTGCTCCAGGTGACACCACTGGCAGCACAGAGCTGGTCCAGGTGACACCACTGGCAGCACAGACCTGCTCCGGGTGACACCACTGACAGCTCCGACCTGCTCCAGGTGACACCACTGGCAGCACAGACCTGCTCCGGGTGACACCACTGACAGCACCGACCTGCTCCAGGTCGTTGTAGACACGTCTCCTCCAAGCACCGTCCCCCACTCTGGGCACCTGACACCACTCGGGGTTTCTGCCACAGCCACAGCATCCTCCAGCCACCTCCKGTGCTCAGCCCCCATCCCGCCCCAGCTCCCGCCTCCTTGCCCARGTATTTGTTATTAATTTCCCTTACGTTGCCAAGCCTGGCCCAGGCAGACAACAAATAGGAGCAGCCGGGGCGTGACTCACCGKGCTGCGCTGTCCTCTCCCACCGCTGGAATCCGCCCGGTGCCACCGCTCCGTGTGCCCACGCCGTGCCCAGGGGGCACCGGGGAACCCCCGGCAGGGCACAGGCAGCGGCTGGGCTGGGGGGGCTGCACAGCCCCTGCAATGCCGAGGGGCTGCCGTGGGGTCGGGCATCCAAAAAAACCCAATTTTCACCAACCCTATGCACCTGCATGGCCGATTTGAGCCCGGCTTGCATCGTGCCGGATAAACGCACCCTGCAAAGACTCCCAGGGCTGCGTTTGGCGCTGGATCTCCTTAAATATTTTGCCTACCAGTGAAATAACAAAACTCCCCCTCGCCGAGGGGTGAACACATCCCCTTCCRATGCACCCACCTGCAGGACTGCAGTGGCCACGGAGCTCCCGGTTCTCGTCCCTCCCTGGAGGAAGGCGCACACCCCAAATTCCTCCTTCCCTGTGCACGCTGCCGTGCCCGTCTCCCTGGTGCCAGGCTGGGCAGAGGCACCTCCCCAGCGCCCTCCCCACCCCCTGGGGGCCGGGGGTCGCGGCAGAGGGGGTCCCCAGGCCGCTCACCTGCGGGTGTCCCTCGGCAGCGCTGCTGCTGCAGGTCGGCGCCTGCCCAGGGCAGGAGAGCATCACCCCGCACCAGAGACAGCACATGAGTCACCCCCGCKCTCCTGGGAGCGAGGAGGAGATTCCCGGGGGAAGGGATGAGGCTCCAGGCGGATCCCCACGTGTCCCGTGGAAGATTTCCAGCCAGATTTCCCGAGGAGAAGGGCGGCCCCGCAGCGCCGCCGTGCCGGGAAGGGCCGAACCGGCTGCTCCGCCGTGGGGAAGGGTGGGAGCTCAGGGCTGGCTGTCCTCAGCTTTCCGCAGGGATGYTCAGCACTACCTGGGGTCCCTCCATGCTTTCCCTGCACCCAAAGTGGCCGAAGCCCTGGGAGCGCCCCCCTTCTCNGCCCCCCTTCTCAGCTGAACACCACCCTTTATAATCCTTTTTTATTGAAACTTTGCACCATGGCAATAATTTAGCATTTATCCCTTGCCACCCTCTATTAAATGGGTGGCAGTTGATAATTTCACTGGCAGTTAATTAAGCACTACCTGGGGTCCCTCCATGCTTTCCCTGCACCTCTCTCCCCTCACTCCAAAGTGGCCAAAACCCTGGGAGTGCCCCCCTTCTCAACTGAACACCACCCTTTATAATCCTTTTTTATTGAAACTTTGCACCATGGCAATAATTTAGCATTTATGCCTTGCCACCCTCTATTAAGTGGGTGGCAGTTGATAATTTCATTGGCAATTAATTAACTGCTTACCTGTGCACCCCTCACCTGCAAGCTGGYACAAGTCTCTTCCCCATCACCCCTCCTTGATACCAGAATCTGAATCCCCAGYTCAGAGAACCCCTCTTGGGGGTCTGACCCCCATCTCACAGCTGTGGGGTGCAGGGATGGGGGTCAGAGGGGAGGGGAGTCCAAGGAGGTGTGGGGTGCAGGAGTTCAGGTAGAGCTGGAGTCATTTGAGGAGCAAACACACATTTCATTTGCAATTCTGCTGGGGTTTAAAAAAAAATGTAGAGAAACAAATCTAAACAGCTGTAAAGTAAATTACCAGTGTTTGCGGATGGCTCCAGGGAAGAGTTCTGCAGTTTGAAATCAAACAAGCCCATTTTTATTTTTTTTTTTTTTTAACGTGCCTGTGTAGTGGCTGTGTTGGGAAGGGGGGTCCCAGGGGCTGTGTCCCCCATGGGCAGGCAGGGAGGACCCAGAGCAGCACCCACCCACCAGCACCCAGTTGGGGGGATGTTCTGCCCCATGTACCCCTAATTTTGTGGGTGTCAGAAGTGGCTCTTTGTGCCTTTCTGGGTTAAAATCCCCTCTTTTGGGGAGTTCCCAGGTGTGATGGGCGGTTTCTGCTCTGGGTAGAGCCCCTCCATCCCTCCACAGGTGAGTCCCCAGAGCAGGGGACACAAAGGTGTATTAATGGCAGCACTTTATCTTCCAGGAACAAGCCCCATTAGTACATTTTCACTACAACATGAAATATTAATAACACTTTGCATTTATATAGCGTCATTCATCCCGCAGTCACCAGCCAAGCTGCTGACATGAATCAAACACTGCAGCCAGCTCTGGAGGAGACAGGTAAACGGGMTCAGACCCATTTTCCTGCTGCACACACTGAGGCACGGGGTTTTCTGCAGGTCACCGCTGCCACTGAGGATGTTTTGGAGATAAAAACCCGACCACACTGCTCCGACCCGGCCTTCCTCCTCCTCCAGCTGCTGCAACTGGAATTTGCTGTTCCTGCTGCTGACAGTGCAGGGAGGGGAGTTAGGAAACCTGTCAGCCCACGGAGAGGCAGGCCCTGACACAACCCGAGGGCTCCGGCAGCATGAAAGAGCAAGCAGAGAACCAGTGGGGAAAGAAAGGGCTCTTTTCATCTTATTAAAGAGCCTTGTATTTAAAACCTCCTCCAGCTCCGTAGCACGGGGTGATTGCGAAGGCTTTTACACACCGGCTGAGCAGGACTGGCTCCTGCTGCCGGAGATGCTGCATGCAGATGCTGGTTAGCAGGGCGGAATCCCGYGATTGATGATGGACAAGGACACATAAACAAGTCCTGGGCAAAGTTCCGGAGCGGTGCYGAGCGGCAGGGAAGGGGTGTGGGCACAGCCCACTGCCCCCAGGACCATTGTTATTCCGTGAAGAAGGCGCCTTGTTTGCAGATAATTAAAAAACCCCAAACAGATTAGTGAAAATTAAACACCCAGAGCAGGCTGGATGTTGGCTCAGGCACCGGGAGAGCGGTGTGAGCATCTCAGGCTGCTGCTTCCAGCCCTGCCTCAGCCCCGGGACCCCCTGTCCTCAGCCCCGTGGCTGCATTCCCCATCCCATGGGATTGTTTGGAAGTTCTTCCATGGAAAATCTGTGTTCAAGGAGTGTCTGGATGGCAGCAGGCAAACCCAGCCTGGTCGTGGCCATCTGACACGGCCAGCACCCATTAATCTTACATTTCTATGTGAGGCTGCAGGGAGTAACCTCATTTCTAGGGAGACCTTAATTAATCACCGACTCAAACTGCCTCCATGAGGTGGTTTGCAGCCGAGGAGATGAATTGRCATGGTCAGCAGGGGCTGAGGATGAGGATGGGGTTAGCAGGGACCTAAATCATGGCAGGTGATGGTGGTGAGCAGAGCAGGGGACAGGGCACATCTGCCCTGTGAAACCTTCCTCTGCACTGGCAGGCTGATGAATGGGAGATGCTGCTGAGGCTCTTTGCCCCTAAAAAGGCAGAAATGAGAATGTTCTCAGCCTGTACAGCCCATGGCCCTGTGAGGATGGCAAGGGAAAGATGTGGAGGACAAATTCCTGAGCAGGAGGGGACCGTGGGCAGTGACACAGCCCCAAACCCCCGGCGGGGAGGGGTTGGGGGCTTGATGCCCTCACGGTAGGAGCAGAATGTCACRGACAGACCCATCACTGCCTGTTTTGGGTTGTTTGGCCAAATAATCACCGTGCAAAGGACATCGCCGCCCTTGYCGCTGACCTTGGCAGCCTCCAAATGGGCGGCTCGCGGGTCAAAGTCKTTATATCCCATCACCATTCTCCTGAGTCACGCCTGTCTCCTGGCAAGTGACATTCTTTTCAGATGGCAGCTAAACGGGAAAGAGGTCGCGCTCCCAATACGGCGACAATAGGACATGACAGCACTTTTCTGAGTGATTAAGCCTCAGGTGATGGCGGGGCTACAAGACAAGTGGCTGARGGCTGAAAGACTTTAATCACCTCGGACACGGCGCTGCATCCTCGCACTCCATCCTGCCAGGGTGGGTTTTTAGTGCGAAACAGGAGCGATAATAAAAATAATCCAGCCCAGCCTGCGCACCCATCCGTTAGTTATCCGTGCTGCTGTTAATAACCAGCCCGGGCAGCCTGTTGGCCCTCAAAGATCCTCCTGCAATAAATCAGCGCTGATGCCTTAAAATAACTGCCGGAGCTGACACTAGATGGCATTGGGAGAACGCTCAGCCGCCTTCCCCGGAACAGTCTGGCAAAACAGAGCAGAAAACTCAGGATGACGGAGCAGAAAATGTCTCAGCTGGGGAGAGGCCACCAGCTCACCTCCATCTCATATGCACCAGTTCAACTCCATCCTCAGAGCGCGCCCCTCCCCCCCCCCCCCCGCCTCCTCCCCCCCCCCTTCAAATCCATCCTCGGCATCCACCAGTTCATCTCCATCCTGAACCCACAGGTTCTTCTCCATCCCTCACATTCCCCAGTTCATCTCCATCTCTCACAGTCCTCACTTCACTCTCCACCCTCATTTCCACCAGTTTCATCTCCAGATCCAGAACCCACCAGTTCATATCCTTATATCCACCAGTTCAACTCTATCCTTTACATCCACCAGCTCAGCTCCATCCTTGCATCCACCTGTTCATCTCATCCTCACAGTCCTCACTTCACCTCCACCCTTGTTTCACCAGCTCATTTCCATCCTGAACCCACCAGTTCAACTCCATCCTTGCATCCACCAGTTCAACTCCATCTCTGAACCCACCAGTTTCATCTCCATCTGACCCACCAGTTCATTTCCATCCTGAGCCACCAGCTCACCTCCATCCTCACATGCACCAGTTCAACTCCATCCTCACAGTCCTCTCTTCAACCTCCTCCTCATTTCCACCAGTTCATCTCCATCCTGAACCCACCAGCTCATCTCCATCCTGAATACCACAGGTTCTCTCTACATCCTCACATTCCCCAGTTCATCTCCATCCTCACAGTCCTCACTTCACCTCCACCCTCATTTCCATCAGTTCATCTCCATCCTGAACCCACCAGTTCAACTCCATCCTGAACCCACCAGCTTATCCCATCCTCACATCCACCAGTTCAACTCCTCTTCACAGTCCTCACTTTCACCTCCATCCTGAACCCACAGTTCACACTCCATCCTGTCACTCCTCCCAGTTTCACGCTCCACATCTCACCTGCCACTGAGAGCATGTGGTGCTGAGCGCAGAGCTCAGGGTGTTTCACCTCTTCTCTGAGCTAGTAAAATAGGTTGTCCCCAAATTTATTTTTTTTCCCAAATGAGAAGCTGCAACTTGTGGCTCCGCAGAGCCCAATGCCCCCCAACTGGCACAGCAGAGCCCTTTGGGACTGACGTGGTGCTTCACCTGGCGGGGTAGAGCACCTGGGCACCTGCAGAGGGGATGGTGATTGAGGAGTGGGGCTTTAAAGTGAGTCCCAGAGCCCCAAATGATGCGCTTGCCCCACAATCCCAACCAGCTCCCTTCACATGGAAAGGTTTTCCTGCTGCAGCTGGGCTGGTGTCCTGCCCTGCCCTGAATCAATCTCTCCCTGAGAGATCTGTTGTCTGTCTGTCTGTCCATCCACCCTTCTGTGTCTCGTGCCTGAGTGCATCCCTGTCCCCGGGGCTGGTGCAGACAGGTCCCTGCTGGGAAAATCCCGGGATGTTCTCAGTGGGGCAGCACAGCTCGGCTTGGAGCCAGGAACTCTTTGCAGGCTCCCGGCAGCAGTCTGGCTCACCCCCATCACTCCAGGCTCCTTCTACCTGTCACAGCCGGTCTCTGCTTCCCCCAAATCACCTCCTGCACCCCACTGAGCCCAGCTGACTTTGTCTCTTAATGCTGCATTGTGCCGGCAGCCCGAGAGCCACAATAGAGCTCCTGATTGCACCTCCCTCCCTCCCAGCCCCACTGGCAGCACACGGCACATGGCTCTGCCACAGCCCACCCTCCCCTGCCCTCCCAGGGGCACCCTCCATCCTCCAGAAAACTCCACAGATTGGATTTTATGTCACTGTTGTTGGGGTGATGCTACAGGTTTTGGGGTGTGCAGCAGTTTACCCCCATGTTGTGGGGCTGGGGTTCTCCTCCCCTGTTCTCCCTGCAGGGTAAAACAGTGCCAAGACTCKAATCCTCTCCCAGGCACCTGAGCTGGAGAGCTCCACTTTTTTTGGGATCTCTGCCCAGGCAACCTGACGTGACAGGATTCTTCCAAAGGCTCAAAACTTGCTCTCACTGTAAGGYCAATACCACATTAGAAACAACCCCTCACCCCTCTCAGCTGGCTTGCACCTCTCCTGGAAACTCTGGGCAGCAGAACCAAACTCTGAAAAGGGCCCAGACTTGGCTTGAAGCAAGAGATTTCACATCATCYTGTCTTAAAATGTCAGCACTTTAATTAGCTCCATCTGAAGCTGGAGTGGGTTTGTCACCCCTCTCTGCTTTCAGTTCAGGTTGAGAAATTTGCTCAGGCTGACCTTTTCCCTCCCAGACCCAAAAAAAATCCCCAATCCATATTGGCATTTCCTAAAAATAGGACAAAATAGCCCCCCAAAAATACCAGCCAGCTGTAGGGATGATGTTGTGCAGCATCATGCCAATGCAGGGAAAGGGACTTCAGCTGTGAGATGCCTGCCCTGGCAGAGCTGAGGGGATGTTCCCAGGTTCTTGTGTCAGGTTTTTCCCTTTTATCTCCTTCAGACACTGCTGCTAGGCCCCTTTCTTCCAAAGGGAACCCCCCAGTTAGATCAAGGTGTCCCCTGCTCAGTGTTTTCTACAGCATCATTTAAATCTCCATCTCACTCACCCTTTTCATTTCATTTCTTGTACCTGTACAGCTGCTGGAGATATAACTTACACTCCAGGATAATTTCTTGCTCTARAGGATACAGTGAACTTCTTCACAATTTGCTGACCACCTGGGAATGCTTCTCCAGGTGGGATCCACTGGGTAATGATTCCYTTTCAGCTGCTGGAGATGGAGGCTCGAGCCCACTTATCTTCTGTGTGCGTGTGATAAATTAATGAAAGCAAAGCCAGAGGAAACACCTGAAAAAACACAGGGAAYTGGGAGGCCAGGATGCCCCACCACAGCTGCTGGGTTGGGAATGGCCGTGCTGAGGTGTCACAACACCTCCAAGGGCTCTGCCCTTCACACCAGGCTGTCCCCAGCACCAGAGCAGAAGCCACCAAAAGCCAGTGACTGTCAGGAGGGTCACAGGCGTGTCCACCATTGCGATGGCTGGAGGGATGTGGAGCTGTGGAGGGCTCAGGGATTCTMGGGTTGTTGGTTGTTAATTGCTGCCCTGAGATGTGCAGGATGTCTCTGCTCTGGCCCGCTCGGCTGAAGAAAGAGTCACAGCTCTTCAGTTTTTGGTCTTGGAGTTGTTTATTAATTCTTATCCATAAAATTTTCTTTCTGCCCAGCCAAGATCTGGGCACTCTGACTGCCCTGGAGGTGATGTTGTCCTTTTATACTACAAACTATGTATAACATATTTACACTTAATTCCCAATACCTACCACCTATGTTAGACAGTGAGCTTCTGCTCTAAACCAATCCCACTGGATCACTGCAGAAAATGGGGACCAAGAAGAAGAAGAAGAAGAAGAAAAACATCCCTGCAGAAAATGGAGACCAAGAACAAGAAAGGCTGGACACGCCCAAGTTCCTCCATCTTGTCTCCGAAACCCCCATACCAAAAATCCTAAAATCTACATCTTCACCCTGCGATAATTTTATTATTACACTATTCAAACCTCTGTGACTTTCAGGTCCTCATACAAAGCTGGTAACTTGCTCCAGGGGTCAGAATCAAACCCCCAGGTGTTCTGGGCTGTGTGCCAGGGTCTCCGAGCCCCCTGGCAGGGTCCTTGGCATCTCTGGACACCTGGAGGGATGCACTGAGTTCTGACAAGGGATGTTGGGTTTGAGTCTGGCCCATAGAGCGGCTCCTGYGGCATGGGCTGGTGCTGTCCCTGTGCCCTCCTGGCGTGGCACAGCAGCAGCTGATCTCCTCTGCAGAGTGAGGCAGAGCTCCAAACGCCTTCCTCAGAGCCTGATCACTCCTCAGCACGTCAGAGGAAGAAGAGAGGCATCAAAAGCAAGCTGGCTTTTGCTCGTTGCTCATTGCTCATTGCCTCCCCGCTCATTGCCGGCCAGCCTGGAGCCCCGGCCCCGCGGCGCTCGGCCTTTGGTGGAGCCTGACTCTCCTCTGCCARGCAATTATGGCTGGGAAAGGAAGGGCCAGATCGCCCCGGGAGGGGGAACAACGAGAGCCTTTCATCCACACCCCGCCTGCCGCTCGCTATTCTTATCCCTCCTGATCAAGGGAAGCGTTTCCTCCTCCTGCCATTGAAGCCGCGACGTGGCTGGGGCAGCGCCGAGCTGGGATGGGCTTCCCCCAGCCCCACGCTGCAGGGCATGACCCTGCCAGGATGGGTTTTGAGCATTGATGGGTTTTGATGGGTTTTTTGCATTGATGTGGAGATGTAGGTGCAGCTCCGCRGAGGAAGGTCAGCCTTGGTTCGCGCTTGATGTGGGAAACGCCGGAGCTCCGGCCAAGGAACGGCTCCTGTGCCTGTGGGAAGAGGAGGAGAGGAGCTCTGGGAGGGAAATGTGGTCATGGGGATTTAAAAATTCCCTTGTGCTTTCATGAGAGAGGCTCCGGCTCTCGTTTTCAGCTTGGGTGGCTTTGTCCCCAACTCTTGTCCTGGTGAGGAAAAGAAGATCCTGTGAGTTACCCCTCAAGGTTGTGTCCCACTGCCCTGCAAATGGAAGGTGCCATTAGCACCAGCCATGGTGCCCTCGWGGTGAGGAGAAACCTCCCCAAGAGCCTGTGTCCATCCCATCCCCTGATGGCCKGGCCAGGTGGTGGATGGTGTAACACAAACACAGCCAGTGCCTGAAGGAGGTCACTGGGACCATCTCTGATAAGTGATCCCAAATCAGCAGAGCCATCCCAGGGTCCAGGAGACCCCACACTGCCCTGGGATGCTCACAGCTCACATCTGCTACAGGAACACTTCCCTCGTGCAGCACACGGGCGTTGCTGACACTTCCAGGCTGTCTTTGCCATTCTTTGGTTCTTACAAACTGCTCCAGGAATTAACCAAACCCAAGGTTTCTGGAGATGCTGGAAGAGGAGCACTCCAAAAGGCAGCTCCTCCTGCCCTCAGGAGCAGAGCCAAGCTGGGACTGCAGCCCCCAAACAACCCCAGGCTGGGCTGGAGGGACCCCACTGAACCTGACCTGCTCCACCACCACGTCAGGCTCACACCTCTCCTCCAGCCTGTCTGGAAACAGAGGCTTCTGAGCACCTTCTCTGTGCCKACAGAGCTGCAGGAAATCASCTTCATCACKTTGAAGGACCAGGAGCTCTTCCCAGATGTCAGGGATSCCGCAGAGAAATAAAATCCAGTAAAAATTCACTCTGCAGTTTGTTCCCAGGGAACTCCTCACCACCAACCCCAGGATGAGGACTKCTGCTCATGGATGAAGCCTCGTGTTTCAGGAGCCAGGGCTGCTCTCTTCCAAGCTCCAGGGTCACAGATTTAAGGAATTTTGGCTTGTGGCACTGGGGGTGCCCCAGCATCCTGGGGAGATGCTGAGGTGGAACAGCCCCATGGAGAGGAAAGAGCTCCCCACACCTCCTTGCACTGGGCTCCTTGCTGCTGGTCCATGCCTGACTGCAATCAATGTAACCTTTTAAAATTAATCTACTTTCTCTCCTCTTTTGCACACAAATACAGTTGCTGAAATTCCTCCATTTCCATGACATTTGGGAAAAAATTTGTGTCTCAGCGGAATGCTTTCTTTACACTATAGATGTCATTACTTTAAAGGGGAAATTAAAGTAAAGGTGGTGTGTATTTTTTATTATGTTTTTTTGCCTGYGATATTGGAAAATAAAGGTTCTTTCTCCCTCTGCACTGCTCTAAGTTCAAGCAGCTGCCAAGTGGAACGAGCAGAGCAGCCAGGACAGGCGGGGTCTGCTCCCAGTGCTCCCAGTCATCCTGCTCTGAAACCAGGGAAAAATCCCTGCTAGAAGTTCATYGCCAAAGGTCAGTGACCAGAGAGCCAGGGCAGCAGCTCCAGCACGAGCACAGGGAGCTGCTGCCTTCTGCTCTGGCTCCTGATTTCTCCACACAGGAGGGAAATGGGGAGTGGAGGCCSCAATCACCCACCGTGGGACAGGGGGAGGCAGCAGCTCCCGGCTGAGGGGCTGGGCAGGAAAGGCTGAGAGCCCCAGTTTACACATCACTCTGCTTTTGGYCCTAAAACACAAAATTCAGGGCTTCTTCCCCGTGTTCCAAAAGCAAAGCTCAGGTCACTCCCAGCCCTGGAGGGTGAGGAGGGGACGAGGAGCTGTGGCCTGTGTGTCACAGGAACAGAGCTGGACTGGGATGCAAAGGGACATGTGTCAGCTTGTTCCCACGGGCATGGCTGTAAAACAAATCTGAATGCAGGAGGGAGGAGAATCTTCATCCATGGAAAGGGTGGGAGAWGCTTCCTCCTTTGGAGATAAACATGAACTCCCATGGAGGTGGACCTGTTGTGCTCCAGGCCAGCAGCCAGACCTCCAGCTGCCTCTGGGAGAAAAGGAAAAGGGTTTAAACAGCTAATTCAGGCTCTGTGGGTGTCCCCACTGCTCCCCCTCTATCCAGAAATGCCCTCAGTGTGCCGTGTCCCTGCCCAGAGCAGCCCCACAGAGCCACCAGGGACTTTGCCATCCCTGGGAACATCTTTCTGTTTGTGTTTCTGGGCATCTGAGGGTGCAGGTCCTGAGCATCTTTCTGTGCACATCTCCTGTTTCTGGGCATCTTTCTGTGCACACCCCTGTGTTTCTGGGCATCTTTCTGTGCACATCTCCTGTTTCTGGGCACCTTTCTGTGCACACCCCTGTGTTTCTGGGCATCTTTCTGTGCACACCCCTGTGTTTCTGGGCATCTTTCTGTGCACACCCCTGTGTTTCTGGGCATCTGAGGATGCAGGTCTGGGCAGAGGGCATGGGCAGGGCAGCAGGACCCCCATAGACCACACAAGGTCTCCCATGGAGAGGAGGATGGAAAGGGCAGGACAGCACTGCCCAGCCAGGCATGGTGAGGAGTTTGCAGTGTCACACAATGTCCCCAGTCCCCTGGCATGTGCAGGATGGTGCCACAGAGCCCTCCAGCCACCCCTCAGCGCCGACGTGGCTGGACGGCCTTGGAACAAGCCCAGCATCCTGCTCCTTCTCTTTCCCAGGCTAATTTTATCCTCCTCCCAGTGACAGATTGAGGGCTTCAAAACCCAGCCCCTGAACTCTCTCCGGCTTCCCCGCCATGGAAATTGCAGCGCGGTGGTTCCAAATGGGAGAGCAATTTGCAAAACAAATAAGTCTCGGATTAGCTAACGAGTGTCAGGCTGACCTTACAGGGACCCCTTCATTAGGAGACACTGAGCACCGATTAACTGCTCTGGGATGGAGGGAGCCACTTCAGACTGGTTTAATGAATTAAATATATGCTCCTATTTGGCTCTTAATGTAAAAAAAAAATGTTAAGTACAGTAATTGTCACGTTCCCGA
This sequence comes from Sporophila hypoxantha, assembly GCA_002167245.1. Classification (NCBI taxonomy): domain Eukaryota; kingdom Metazoa; phylum Chordata; class Aves; order Passeriformes; family Thraupidae; genus Sporophila; species Sporophila hypoxantha. Next base: position 1,282,379 of record NDFG01000083.1, read on the forward strand.
AGTCAGTCATCTCCCTACCTCGCAGTTCAGCGAGACTTTCCCCTTCCCAGCACCAAAGTTTAATTTGTTAATGTGCTTCTGGTGTCACGGTGCTTCCCTCCATTAACACCAGCCCATCAGAGTGTTCTGCTCAGGGAGCTCGGGAGTGCTTTCGTCCAGGTCTCCTCCTGCTCTCCAGGAATATTCCAGCACTTGGATGGCTCCAGGCTCTGTCCTGGCCATCAGCTCCTTCTGGGGGCTGCGTCTTCTCCTCTCCTGCTCCTCCTTGTCGCACYGGACAAGAGGAAACGGCCTCGAGCTGTGCCAGGTTGGACACCAGGAGGATCTCTGCATGGAAAGGGCTGCCAGGCATTGGAACTGCTCAGGGGGGTTTGGTGCTCACCCCTGGAAGTGTCCAAGGAAGGGCTGGATGTGGCACTGAGGTGAGGATTGAGAGGAYRAGTGGYTTTGTCTTTCCAAACKAGCTGMGGGTCTGCTGGGAGATAAAACCAGCACTGGGAGAMAAAAGGAACAARGGGAAGGATTCCACTGATTAGTGAATGGAAAAAGATATTTGCTTTTACAAATAAACTTTAGGTTTGCTGAGAAATGAAATTCGACATTGAAAGATGAAAGAAACAATGSGGAAGAAAAAKCCCTAAATTCTGTAAGAATTAAAAATTAAAAGGGAGGGTTGTACATTACAGGGGAATCTTTGGGATCAGGTGTTCTGGGAAGTCTGAACCTCTCAAGTACCTCAGAAATGGGGAAAACCCCTGAATTCCATAAGAATTAAAAATTCAAAGGGAGGGTTGTACATTAGAGGGGAATCTTTGGGATCAGGTGTTCTGGGAAGTCTGAACCTCTCAAATACCTCAGAAATGGGGAAAGAGAGAAGGGAAATGCAGCTGGGAAATTGGGATAAAAAGGAGGCTGCATCCTCCAAAAARTGYAGAGACCCCAGGGGAATGCCKCATGGCCTCTSCCTTGATTGGAATAAAGTTCCAGGARTSCTCTGTCTCCTTTTTGGKCARAAACCTCTGGTGTTTGTGGATMAATTTTCCTAACAGYATCATGCACAGATTGGACACGATGCTTTCCCAACCYAAATGACTTGGGYAAAAGAGACAGAAAGGGAAAAKCCAGTGACAYGGGAAGTAATGAAATGCCTGTTAGTCCTGGCCATGGGCTGTCCTGAAGCCCTGCRCATGGTCCTGTAAACTCACACCTTTAGTGATGTGCCTCTGACTGGTGGTAATTTAATTACAGCACGCTTAGAAGATTAAATCCACGATTAAAAGAATTTATATGGATTAGCGCAGGATGATTTTAAATCACTGCCAGCTCACAGCAAAGCAAATGTGCAACCTGCAGCAAGAGCAGCAGTGCTGGAYGGGCTGCAGGAGAMTCTGGCCCTGCTTTTGTGCCAGGAGAGCTGGGGAAGGGGCCAGCAGGGAGCCCCCAGCCCCTTCCCAGCAGAGCTGCTCCATCCAGGGCACTGCCATGGGCAGGAGGGGTTCACCTGCCCAGCATTGTCCTCTCCTGATCCATCACCCCATCACAACCATATCTGCTTAAAAACATTCAGCTCTTACTCCCCAGATGTGGGTTTTAGTSCCTTTTTAAGCSAATCTGTTACTTTTCTTAAGTCTTTTATTAGATGTGGCTTTATGGGGAAGGAAAGAAGCRGGATGGGAGGAAAAGTAAAGAATGCAAACTGGGGAGATTTACCAAATCAACTGGTTTAAATCTAATTCCCAGGCCTCCAGCTAAAGCTCTGRCCCAGAAATCTTTATTGTTTCCCTCTCTGGGGTGAGAGGGAGAATGTGAAATTCATTTTTCTGTGCTGGGTGGGGAAGGGAGGATCACAGGCAYCTTTTTCATTAAATTTCTTCTTCCAAAACAGCCATTTGCAAATCTTCATCCCTTCATCCAGAGAGTGTGATCACCTGGCTGGTGCGATCACCCCAAACTGGGCAAGGGTGGGGATGGAATGGCTCCAGGGTTAAACCAGGGAAAATCCTGGAGCAGTCCCAGCGTGGCCCCAGCCTCTCTCTGCTCTGGGGAGTGCAGGCACACAGCTCCAGCACACCAGGGATGTGCCTGGGGATGTTGGCCAAGAATATTCCTGCAGCCATCTGCTCCCAGCCAGGCAGGGACACAGAGCAGCCCTTCCCAGCCTCCATCCTGCAGGGGATGGGATGAATCCGMTGTTTTGATGCCTTAGGATTTGGCTTTTATTTAGYCCTGGAACTCAAGGGRACCTTARTGTCTCAGGCCCCAAGAGATATAAARAACAGTGAATTAGAGGGGGCAAACTTGGAGTAAATGAGTTCATTATCAAAAACTAGAATTGGAGGATTAACTCCTATATAAAAATTCTATTATATTAATTATTAATGTTATTATAGCAAATAGTTATATTATTAATATTATATTAAATTTAATAATAGTAATAAATTATAAAATATATCTATATCATTTATATTATATTACATTATATTTTATTACATTACATTTTATTATGTTACATTATATTACATTACATTATATTGTATTATATTATATTACATTAATATTACATTATATTATGTTATATATTATATTATATTATATTATATTATATTATATTATATTATATTATATTATATTATATTATATTATATTATATTATATTATATTATATTATATTATATTATATTATATTATATTATATTATATTTATATTATATTATATTATATTATATTATATTATATTATATTATATTATATTATATTATATTATATATTTTATTAATTATATTATCATATAATTATAATATTTATTGTATTATTTTTATTATATTTGTTATATTAATTTTATTATACTTATTATATTAATTTTATTATATTTATTGTATTATATTGGGACTATATAAACCCCTAATATATAAATGGACCAAACTTATAACTATATGAAAAACTCATGACAGTTGTTCATTTTGGGAGTAGCCCCTCAGAAACTTCCGACTGCCCAAGGTGTATCTATTGAAATCCTTCAATAAATACCCACGTTTATTCTCTTAATCTTGCCWAGCCTCTGTTTTTGGTAGCCACTCCAAGGCATCAGTTTCRCTGTGCAGGATGGCAGCGCCACCAGGCCCTGTGCAATCTGTTTGATTTGAAATATTAGTGAAGAGATTAGYAACAGTGCTCATGATTTCGTGATGCATATGGTAATTAAAGTGTTACATTGCAATTATGATGTAATTAAACTGTGGGATGCTCTTCAAGATGCAATTGCCACTCATTTGCATAACTGACGGATTTGCTTATTAGCACCCTTTTAATATATGTATTAAAAAGAGCATCAAGAGCGTTGGCTGCAGAAGCAGCATTTCATCTTCCTCCAGCAGGCTCCAGGGCCTGGGCTGCTGCTGCTTCCCAGCTCCCACTGCTGCTGCAGCATTCCCTGCCTGGGCTCTCCCCCACCAGCACTCAGGAGTGGCTCTGGCTTTTGGAATCCCCGAAATTCCAGCCCCAGCTGYAGCAGACACATCTTCCTGCACGTCCAGCTTCTCACTGGGGCCCCCCAAGCAGCACCTGAGCAGCTCTTGGTCACTCCTCTCCTCACAAAACTCTGCCATGCTCCAAATCTGCCCAGCTCTTATTCCAGAGGAAGAGGATTTTTCTTTTTCCAGCCTCCTGGTCACTCCCCTCCTCACAAACTCTGCTCTGTATCTGTAACTGCTGAGCTCTTCCAGAGGAAGAGGATTTTTCTTTTTCCAGCCTCTTGGTCATTCCCCTTCTCACAAACTCTGCCATGCCCTGTATCTACTGAGCTCTTATTCCAAAGAGGTTTTCCCTTTTCCAGCCTCCTGGTCACTCCCCTCCTCATAAATTCTGCTCTGCATCTGAATCTGCTGAGCTCTTATTCCAGAGGAAGATGTTTTCCATTTTCCAGCCTCCTGGTCACTCCCCTCTTCACAAACTCTGCTCTGTATCTGTAACTGCCCAGCTCTTATTCCAGAGGAAGAGGTTTTCCCTTTTCCAGCCTCCTGGTCACTCCCCTCCTCATAAATTCTGCTCTGCATCTGAAATCTGCTGAGCTCTTATTCCAGAGGAAGAGGTTTTCCATTTTCCAGCCTCCTGGTCACTCCCCTCCTCACAAACTCTGCTCTGTATCTGTAACTGCTGAGCTCTTATTCCAAAGGAAGAGATATTTTGTTTTTCCAGCCTCCTGGTCATTCCCCTCCTCACAAACTCTGCCATGCTCCAAATCTGCTGAGCTCTTATTGAGGAGGAAGAGCTTTCCCCCTTTTTCAGCCTCCCTAAGCCAGTTCTCAGTTATTCACCCTGTCAAGGATGCCCTTTGGGGGTCCCTGCCACCAAACCTGGCCTTTCCAAGCAATTCAGACAAATCCCTCCAGCTCTACACCCACCAGCTGTGCTCAGCCAGCACGGCACTGCCATGGAAATGCTCCTGCTCTGTGCCACAGCTACCCTCACTCATAAAGAACGTTTCTGGAGCTGTAGATTGTTGGAAAAAACCCCACTTGAAAAATCTGACAATTTTTTTCCTCTTTAAACTCATCAGAACTTCCTCTGAGGAGCAAAAATAAAATGATTCTCAGCTGGGCTGTCCCTAAKCTGGTTCTGATCCCACGGCTGGGAGTGGGTGCAACATCAGGCAGCGAGGTGGGAACAAGAGGGAGAGAAAATCACTGCTGAAAGCCAAGCCCTGTGTGTGGACCTTGCTTTTATACTGAGCAGGCCATGCTTTAAAACATCCCTGACTGCTGCTAATGCCTCAATCTGCCTCGCTGAACAGCGTGCAAGGAAAGGGAAAAGGACTTTTCAAATGGTTCCTTTTAGCTGCTGCTTTTAACCCGCACTGGGGAACACGAGATTCCTGAGAAACATGATGGCTGGTGTTCTGCAGGAATGGATCCATGGGGAAAATAGTGCTGCTGCTCAGAGAGGATGATGGGTTGGATTCTGAGGAGTGTTTTGTCCCCTGCCTGGAGAAATCTCAGAGAACATACCCAGGTTTAACACTCCACAGGCAGGACACGGAGCAATCCCACCACCTAACRTGAGAGGTGTGAGTGAAAAGGTGTTGTAGGCCGCTGCTTCTCCCCACAAACCACTCCAGGGTGGCCTAGGGAGGTGACAGGTGATGGAGGTCTCCATCAGTGAGGTCAGACACCAGCTCATAAATCGCCAGCCCCCTGTGAGCRGGCATCTCCGAGCCAAAACCATTTACAGTCATTTAGAGGAAAAGCTTTTTCCCTTCTCTCTAAGCTACAGCAGATCTATGATAGGGCTTTTCAAACTTCAGCATCCCCCTGGCAGCCTGTGTTAGGCCTGGAGGTGGAAATGAATGATTCCTCAGCAGATTAAAAGCTCTGTGTGACAGCASAGCAGTGCTGCACTCACAGCCCGGGGAGCGCTGAGCACAAGCTGGGCTGGTGCCTGCAGGGCACCCTTGGGGCTCACTCCCCCTGGCAGAGCCACCTGGGACCCCAAAACGAGCCCTGAGAAGCCTCCAGCATCCTCCCTTCACCACTTATTTAGGTTTGGTTGGGAAGTTGTAGATGGCTGCTAATTAAAATTGATGTCGTGTTCACCAGAGCCCAATTCRGCATCGAACTCCTGTTGCTTCCTTCTCTGCGAGAGCAGGTCTGCCATATTTAGCCAACTTTTAAACTCATTAGCAGAAGCAGATGCTTGGATCTGCAGTCCCTAATGACTGTAAATGAGAGTATTAGTTTATTGACTGATGCTCTAATTGTTGCCACCACGACCACAAGCGACAGCTCCAAGCCRGAGCGCTGTCCCCGTGCTGAAGGACACCCAGCCTGGGGACAGAGGGACAGAGGGACAGTGCTGCCAGGGCTGCAGGCAGGACAGAGGGACCAGCAGCCCCCAGGGTGTGACCCACATGCAGATGACTGCAGCAGGTGAAGAGCAAAGCAGGAGTTAATTAAATTACACTTGCCCCAGCAGAGGTCAGAGCCTCGGAGCTCGTGTTGATGTGTGACCTTTGCAGGGGATTTGACCTCCCTGTGCTCTCTGCCTGGTGATGAGGAGCCTGTTGYGGCCTGGAGCAGCTGCCTGTGCCATCCCTGCTCCCCTCTTCCTTCACTTGTCCATGGAAGTGCAGAAGAGTGGGAGGAGGGCAGAGCCAGAGCAGCCCTGCACTGCTGGGGGATGTGCCAGCCAGCCCTGCTCCTGCCCCTGATGGACACTCCAGGTGATTAACTGTGGCTGTGCTTTAATTAAAGCATCTCCAGCCTGCCCTGACCCAGATGGGCACAAACACCCCCAAAATGAAGAGATTTTCAGCACGTGAATGACCCAGCCACAGAGCAGGGGTGGGACCTAAGCCATGGGAAGACATCTCTGCCTGGGGATGCCTGGGACTGCTCCATGCTCACAGCACCAAGAACAGGAGGAGGAACTGCCCAGCTTGCTGAGAAATGTGCTCCACCAGCTGTGGGAGCCCCCCAGGGCACAGAATTCCAGCTGAGGCCYGGTGGAGGGGGCCACACCTTCCCCCAAAGGGCTCTGGTGTCCCCCCATGCCAGGCAGGGCTGGCACTGCACCCACACCGGGCTGGGGTCACCTCCAGGCAGTGCCAGCACCTGGGGAGYGTCCTGCTCTGCCCCTGCTACCCCRAAACTTGGCACCCCCTTCCAAGATGCATTGCAGCCTTTTTTTTTTGGCCACTATTTTATTGGAAATGAGACCAAGAGCTGCCACACAGGGCCTGTGGGAGCTGCTGCATCATGAACCTGAACTGAACCCCCCCAAATCTGACAGGGCATTGTGCCTGCCCAGCTGACTTTGGGGATGAGAAAGAGCCATGGAGAAAGTTGTGTCTGCCTTAAAGGATTGGTGGATGTTTCCCCAACACCTAGAAATCAACAGAAAGAAACAGATTTACAAGAGGATTTAAGAGGCATCAAGTTGCCTGGATACCAGATCCTGTAACTACCCAAAAAAAAAGTAATTATAAAAGCAAGAAATCTGTCTTGGCTAAGCAGGTGGATGGGAAATTGGAAATCCATTTGTGGGAGACTTTCTGCTTTCTAACAAGGCAGGTTAGAGCTCAGCCCTGTTCTCTGCTGCTCCTGCCTGCCCTGCAGGAGGAMGGAGTGCTGGCTCCTGGCTTTCCCAGCACTGTGCTGGGCTCCACACTGCTGCCACCCCTCCAGGTGTGTAGGATTGATGGMGYGTGGCARGGTTGGGACAGATGGAGACAAGAGATCTCTGAAGCCAGGGCTGGGAACTTGTGGTTTATTGCAAAGGGCCTGGGTGCAGGGCCCTGCTGGGAGCTGCCAGCCACAGCTCAGAGCAGGCCCCAAAGAGGGAGAGAGAGATAAAGAGAGTGGTAAAGAGAGAATGAGAGAGTAAAAGAGAGGATCAGAGGGTGAGGTTCCTGTTACAATACAATAAATCTTCTTCTGGTCTTGGAACTTGTGGTTTATTGCAAAGGGCCTGGGTGCAGGGCCCTGCTGGGAGCTGCCAGCCACAGCTCAGAGCAGGCCCSAGAGAAGAGAGGGGGAGAGAGGARGAGAGGGTAAGASAGWAAAAGCATAAGAGAGTAAAAGGGGRAAGAGCATAAAAGGCAAGAGSTAAYAGTGCYAAGTTCCCGTTACAATACCATAAATCWTCTTCTGTGRTGAATATTCTCATTCTCACTAACCYATCTAGTCCAAGATACAAATCCTACAGCATTTACATACAGCCTATAAGAATCATTACATTACCACACTGGGTTACATTTTAAACCCTAAAAACTCCTCTTTGGGCCCCTTCTGCCAAGCCAGCAGGGTCTGCTCTGAGCCTTGGGCCTGTCTGCAATCAGAGGGTGTTGTTCCATCAAAAGGGGATTACCTTCAGCTGGCCATGCCATTGTTTTCCAGTTGTTCAGTAACTGAGGGATCTCAAAGCTTGCTTTCATTTCAATCTCGCTTAGAGTTTCCATATTCTCAAAATCTTTTGCCAGGCAATCATATTTATAAGGCTTTCCTGTTTCATCTTCCCCAACACAGGTGGCTGCCACGTGCCAGGTGCTTGTCACACAGGCTCTGCTCTCCCCTGGCAGCCCCTCAGCTCCTGCTCTCAGTTCAGGGATGAGATTTGAGCTTCCCAGAAAACCTCTCCTGTGTGCTGTCCTGGTGCTGGAGCCCTCAACCCCTCCTGACTTTGCTGATGGAACCAACTGGGCTTTGACTCCACTAAAACAGCCCCCTGTCAATGAGAAATCTACTTTAGAACCAGCTCTGGGGTTTTCTTCCTCTTGGAAAAAGGCTGAAAAAATTAATAAAAACAAAAACCTCCTCTCTATAATCCCCAAATCCAAATTTCTTTGCACAGACTCAGCCCGCTGGTGCATCACAAGGATCTGTAATTATGAGTGTAGAAGCCTTTTGCTGCTGTAAGTGTTTCTCTGTGGCCTGGGAGGAGATGAGTTGTGCTGGAAGCAAGAGAGATTTTGCTGGAGCATGAAAAGCAAAGCTATTTAGTTTAGGTAACATCTCTGGAGCTCTAGGGGTCAAGAATGAGAACTCCAGGAAAATAGTTTTCAGGGCAGGATAGTCTGGAGAAAGGAGAGGAAAAAAGAAGRGAGAAAATGCATTTATTTGATGTCCAATTTAGCCTCTCCCAGGCTGTCTGCTCCTTTTCAGCCTCCAAAGAGGAAAGGAAAAAGGAGCAGTGCTGCCAGAGCTCCAGGGGTGCTTGGACAAGGCTTTGAGCWCAGGGTGGGATRGTTGGGGTGTCTGTGCAGGGCCAGGAGCTGCACTGGATGGCCCCTGTGGGTCTCTGCCAGGGGGATTGTGGTGTTTGCTGGGTCCCCAGGATGAAGGGGGAATTGAGAATCTGACTGCATGTTCTTAGAAGGCTAATTTATTATTTTATTATATGATAAAATATGAAAATATTTATATGATATAAAATAATTATATATAGTATTTATATGATACATAGTCATATTATATTATATTATATTATATTATATTATATTATATTATATTATATTATATTATATTATATTATATTATATTATATTATATCATATCATATTAACTTATCATCATATTCTTATCATATTTATATCAATCATATCAATATCATATATATTTAATCATCATAATTATATGAATGCTACACTAAAACTACACTGAAGAATAGAGAAAGGACACTTACAAAAGGTTTAACAAGATACTAATGAAAAACCTGTGACTCTCCAGAGCCCTGACARAGCCTGACCATGAMTGGTCATTAAGTAAAAACAATTCTCATGAAACCAATCAAACAATGGCCAGTTGGTAAACAATGTCCAAACCACATTCCAAAGCAGCAAAACACAGGAGAAGCAAATCAGATAATTATTGTTTTCATTTTTATTGTGAGGCTTCTCAGCTTCCCAGGAGAAGAATCCTGGCCAAGGGATTTTTCAGAAAATGTGACAGTGACAGGGGATATTCCARAATTCTCTGGGCTGTTCTGCTCCAGCCACACACAGACCCATGGGCTCCATCTCCCTGTGAAAAATGCKTATTTTYTAATTGGCTTTTCACTAATATTAAAATGAATYTTATATGTGTTGTYTTAGAAAGTGATGCTGCATTAACTCTTAAGTACTGTGTTAAATATYGTTTTAGGTTATAACAAAATGCTAAGATAGAAACTATGCTATGTAGGATACTTTTTTAAAGAAAGGACTCMCACTGAGATAGCAGCCACAGGACACCTAAATCTTTCAGAGAAAAATAATTTTTTGCTCTCTTATCAGAAGAAACAAAATTCTTCTCACCTCGAAGGCGCTGTCAGGATTCAGAGGAAGAAGTTGACACTGACCAGACAGAATCCTGTGTTTGAATGGAATTTATGRATCATGMATGAGSTGTATGAATATGCAACAGGRTYTTSTTTTTAASGGTTAATCCTCTGTTAACGTGGYTCCTTTTTCYGGCTTYTGCTYCCCAGAAAAGGTACCTGGACTGTCCATAACTCTTTSTTTCYATTGTRTCATATTGTCRCAATCCAAATTGTCCKAATTTTTATTACTCTAATTATATTACTATTTTTATAACCATTTTATTACTATTAAACTTTTAAAATTTTAAAAKCAAGCGATTGGRGTTTTTCACATCCCTCAGTCACTCAAGCAACCTCCATTCACGATCTCTCCCTTACAGGAAACATTTCTCCCCCCAAGAAACCTCATAACTCTGCATTTCTGTGTTTTTGACAAGAAAAAGGGCGGCTTGGAGCTCTCCCTGTGTAAATCAGCTCATTAATGCTGTGTACYGAGGGCTTTGGTGCTGTGCAGCAGGCAGGGAACACAGGCAGGGAACAAAGACAGATGGAGCTGAAATATTCCTCACTGTGGAATCCTGAGCTCTGGGGCTGGCTGGGATATCAAGGAGGATGACAGGGATGAGGTTGGTAGGTGTAGGAGTGATCCTACAGCAAGAGGTGACCTTGACCCAGAAGATTTCTTTTTCTTCTTCTTTGTTTTTTCGTTGCACCTCTGTGCAGCATTGTGTTTTTACAAAGGCAAGTTCCGGGCTCCAAAGCGAGGAATTGTTAAACGTTTATCACAACTTGCCTGGGGGGATGTGAAATACAAGAGGAAATCTCCCCCTCTCTGCCTCCCACTGCACCCTASCCTGAATTGGGCAGGAAAAGTCGTTTTGAGTGATCTCAGCAGGATCAGAACAAGCATTTACTGCTCTTTAAGGACCCATAAACCACTTCAGTGCTTTGCTGGTTTCTATCTGACTATCTTCTACATTACCCATTTAAATTAAAACATTTATAATTAATTGAACAAATCATTTCCTCTTCCCCCCCCTCTCCCTGCCCCTTTGGGGACTGGAGCATGTAAGATTTCAGTAAATTTTGGTCTCCTAAGCCATTTCCTTGAGAGGGTTGGTTCTCCTGTGGGGTGGGAGGCAAGGGCAGGCACAGAGTGCTTTTAACTGGAAAATCAATTGATAGGAAAGACAAATTAAGACACTTTTTTTTTTTTCAAAAAGGGAAATGAAAAGGGCACTGGGAGCCTGCTTGAGAGCTGCCAAGGAATTCCAGGGTGGAGAGGAGCAGGAGCAGGGCTCTGGCAGGGTGGGACAATGCCCTGGTGCTGGCTGGGAGTGCAGAGCAGTGTCCAGGCAAGCTGGGACCAGAACCCAGGAGGGACATCACCGACCCAGGACACACCATGCAAGGAGTTCTCTGAGTGGGTGCTGTGGGAGTTCAGCACATCACTTTGGATGTGCGGAGCCTCCCGAGACCCCCGAGACCCCACCGAGGGGCTGGGAGATCTTGGCACGAGGCCTGGAACACTTGGTGGCTTGACTTTGATCCCTGAAGCAAATTGCCAGCTTTGTATGAGAGCTGGAAGGTCACACGGGTTTAAAGGGTGCATTTACAGGGTGCACACGGGGTGAAAATATAAGTTTTAGGATTTTTGGTATGTGGGCTATGGGGACAAGATGGAGGGATCAGGGCGTGGCTCGTCCTTCTTCTTCCTTCTTCTTGTTCTCCATTTTCTGCTGTGATGTTGGCACTTGGGGATTGGTTTAGAATAGAGATGCACTGTCTAACATAGGTGATGGGTATTGGAAATTAAAGGTAAATATGATGTATGTAGTTTGTAGTATAAAAATGACAACACCGCCCCGGGGGCGGTCAGAGTGCCTTGGCTGCCCTGCTGAACAGACCTCTGCTCGGCAGGGAGAAAATTTTATAGATAAGAAATAATAAACAATTCAAAGATCGAACTCCGGAGAGTCCAGTCTCTTCCTTCAGAGCCTGGGGCTGCTCCAGGACCACACAGCATATCTCYGGACAGAGAAAAGACAGCCCACCCGAGAGGTGACACATGAGGTGACCCTGATGGGGCTCAGGAGCATCCCAGGAATGGCCACTCTCAGCTGGGCAGCTGCAGAGGCGAGGGGAGCTCTGGGGGATCTGTGTTCTTCTCAGAAAATACAGTTTATTTTGATGCCCTGGAAATGCCTTTGTCAGCAGATCTATTCTTTCATTGTGAAAAAGCCTATTAGCTTCTGCTTTCTACTTCTGTGGGAATTTATTCCTCCATCAGATCTGCAATATAAAAGTGCTTTCCTCTCKGAGATTGATACTGTGTGTGTGAAAAGCTCCGGGCCAGGCACTCCCTTCCCTCAGGAGGGATGAAGGATGGCTTTGAGAGCAAAGCACTGAGCAGCTCCACCAGATAAAATCTCAATTCCGAGGGCTGCTATGACATCCTGGCGACCTTGGGCTGTCCCCCAGGCACCTGTGCAGTGCAGCATGAGCTGGGGTTTGAGCAGGAGAGCACAGCCCTGGCTTGTCCTGGGGTACAGCAGTGACCCCTCAAAAGAGCTCTGAACTCCCTAAAGGAACATGAAATGGGTGTGGATATAAATAAATGTATTTGTTATAGATAAGGACTAAATACTGTGAGATAAATCTAAATTTCAGCAGGAGAGCACAGCCCTGGCCTGTCCTGGGGTCCAGCAGTGACCTCTCAAAAGAGCCCTGAACTTCCCAAAGGGATATGAAATTGGTGTGCATATAAATAAATGTATTTGCTATATATAAGGACTAAATACTGTGAGATAAATCTAAATTTCAGCAGGAGAGCAGAGCCCTGGCCTGTCCTGGGGTACAGCAGTGACCCCCCGAAAGAGCTCTGAAGTCCCCAAGGGGACATGAAAAGGGTGTGGGTATAAATAAATGTATTTGTTATAGATAAGGACTAAATACTGTGAGATAAATCTAAATTTCAGCAGGAGAGCAGAGCCTGCCCTGTCCTGGGGTCCAGCAGTGACCTCTCAAAAGAGCC
>NDFG01000083.1:1319838-1445472 GCA_002167245.1 Sporophila hypoxantha
ACACCCAGCCAGCCAAAAGTGTCTGTGGGGTGAAACACCACAACCCAGCCAGCCAAAAGTATCTGTGGTGGGTGAAACACCACACATCCAGCCAGCCAAAAGTGTCTGTGGTTGAAACAGCAGACATCCCACAGCCAAAAAGTGTCTTGTGGGGTAAACACCACACATCTCACAGCCAAAAGTGTCCCGTGGGGTGAAACACCACACACCCAGCCAGCCAAAAGTGTCTGTGGGGTGAGAACACCACACACCCAGCCAGCCAAAAGTGTCTGTGGGGTGAAACACCACACACCCGCCAGCCAAAAGTGTCTGTGGGGTGAAACACCACAGTTGCCCCTGTTTGGTTCAGCACCAAGGGCCAAGACAAGCTCAGACACACCCTGTTCAGCTTTATTGGTATTATTCCAATAGATCATCAATCCTCAGCTAGTGCCACTCCTTTTGTTCCAGCAGCATGAGGAAAGCTCCTGCCCCAGCTCCCCTCTGGCCTGATGACCCCTGGGCCATGGACATCACCCCAAATCCCAGCCCCAGGAGGGATTTTGCTCCRCACACAGAACCAGCAAGGGCTGTGYGCTCCGGCCCACATTTACCCCATCCCCGTGGCAGAAGYTGGTGCCTGACACCCACATCACAGCCCTGCCTATAAATCATATTTTGCCCAGATTTAGAGGAGAAAGGAGCTATTATYAGAAATAGATCAGAAGTGACACGGCTCATTATTGTGAGGCGAGTCCGAGCTGCAGACAAGGGCAAAGTTAATAGAAAACGGATCCAATCCACAATGGTAACTTTAATTGTTAGCACTAATGAAGCCTATTTAGGATGGATTATGTATCTGGCACTTCAGATGCAGCCCTCAATTCATCTTCCCRGGCACATGTCTCATCACATCAGATCCAGAGGCACAAGGAGAGCTTTTCCCTTTCCACTCAACAACTGGGCTTGAAAAACAAATTCTGTGCCATCCATCAGCCCAGAGGSCCAGCTGGCCAGGACAGGGGACACTCACAGGGGTGACTCCCCTCCTCAGCATGGCCAGGAGCTGCAGCATTGATGTCACAGGAGCTGCTCGAGGTCCTCAGCTGGATTTGTCACCTCCCCTGCTCACTTTCCAGCTGCAGCAGCCCCTGAGGTGGCTGCTGAGGGTCCTGGAGGTGGCAGKAGGCTGTGACTGCCCTGGAGCATCCCCCTCCTCCCCAGCCTCCTCCCAGCCACTTTCCCAGGCACACTTCTGGAATTAAGGACAAATTGTAATTACTTTTCTCYGTAACCAAACCTTTGGAGGAAAGGGCTGGTGATAGATTTCAGGCTTTATGGGAGCTGACAAAGAGCATTACTCACACTGCACGAGAGCTGGCACCTCGTCAGACAGGGAGSTCTGTGGTGACCATCCCTGGGGCACCAACAGACACCYGGAGGTTTTTTTTCCTTTAATATGGGAATGAAGCACGTTGTCCTGTCGGAGTTCCTTGAGCGCGCCTCGTCGGAACAAAAGATTACCAATACTCTGTTCTGAAAGCACTGCAGCCCAAATATGGCAAGAGGAATTTGGTGTTGAGCTTCTCGTGGACAGGGGCTCTGCTGGGTACTGCCAATCTTTTTTTTCCTTTAATATGGGAGATGAAGCGTGTCCTGTGAGTTCCCTGTGCTGAGTGTTTCCCTCTTTGCCAAACTCTTGTTTGAAAGGTCATGCAGCCCAGAATACTGCAGAGAGGTGAAGTGCAGAGCAGGAATTTGTATGGCACAGGGCTCTGCTGGGTTACTGCCAATCCTTTTTTTTCTTTAATATGGGAATGAAGCACGCTGTCCTGTGTCAGGTTCCCTGGGCTGTGCTAGTGCTGAGTGCTCCCCTCTTTGCCAAACTCTTGTCTGAAAGGTCACTGCAGCCCAAATATTGCAGGAGGTGCAGTGCAGAGCAGAAATTTGGTGTTGAGGTTCTATGGCACAGGGTTTTGCGGGTACTGCCAATCCTTTTTTCCTTAATATGGAATGAAACACATTTTCCTGTCATGTTCCTCGGCTGTGCTGAGTGCTCCCCTCTTACAAACTCTTGTTTGAAAGGTCACTGCAGCCCTAATATTGCAGAGAGGTGAAATGCAGATCAGAAATTTGGTGTTGAGGTTCCTGTGGCACAGGGCTCTGCTGGGTACTGCCAATCCTTTTTTCTTTAATATGGAATGAAGCATGCTGTCCTGTCCAGTTCCTGGGCTGTGCTGAGGGCTTGAGTGCTCCCCTCTTTACCAAACTCTTGTTTGAAAGGTCACTGCAGCCCAATATTTCAGGGAGGTGCAGTGCAGAGCAGGAATTCGGTTGTTGAGTTCTTGTGGGCACAGGGCTCTGCTGGGTACTGTCGTCCTTTTTTTTCCTTAATATGGGAATGAAACCACATTTTCCTGTCATGTTCCTGGGCTTCTTGCTGAGTGCTCCCCTCTCTTTGCAAACTCTTGTTTGAAAGGTCACTGCAGCCCAAATATTGCAGAAGGAAATTTGGTGTTGAGGTTCTTGTGGCACAAGCTGGGCACCTGCCAATCCCACCCAGCCACAGGAGCTTCTCCTGGGTCAGGCATTCCCCAGGGAGTCCCAGCAAGATTCTCCAAGGTGTGGACAAAATAAAAATTGTTTCAAGAGGTGAGAGCAGCCTCTCCAGCTCCTGTTTCCTCCCTGCACCAGCCCACTGAGCCAGCAGCTCCTGTTTAGTCTGGATTTAGCTCAATGATCACGAGTGTGTCAGGAGTTAATGCTGCTGCAGCCTCCCCCYGGCAGGGGAGGCTCCCACCCTTCAAATGGGATCATTCTCCCTTTTGTCCCCATTTTCCCTCCTCAGCAGTGCTGCACAAATGGGCAGCAAGCACCTTCTCAGTGCACTGGGGATTTTCTGCAGGGCAAACCAGAGGAATTCATTGTGGCAATGATGACTCCAGTGCTCAGGTGGGGTCCACGTGTGGGCTGGGACCCCCACATCACCCCCATTCCTGTTTGAGCATGGAGAAGGTGCATTGAACCTCCCATGTTGTGTCCTCCGGCTTTCCTCACCCTGAAAATTTAAATCGAGTGACTGATGGGAGCCACAGAAAGTCTGAGATGGATGGATGCATCTCATCTTCCACCCGTGGTATCCATCAAAGCACTGGYTTTTGTGTCTGTGCCCCTTTAAATAAGGCTCCTTGCTTTGCACTGGGGAGGGAAAAGAAGAAAAAKATATTGATTAAAAAGAAAAGGAGGTGAGGGGGAAAAAGGATAATTATGTCCCACAAAAATTAAGGGAAAGAAAAATGATGTAAAAAATTCCCTTCTTGTATAAAAAGGGTATTTTATAATAGACCTTTAAAGCTTTCCATCAAGTGAAACCAACACATTTACTCCAAGTGTTAAAGAGGAGCCTTCAATCAATCAGAGAACTTCATTTTTACTCTGTAATGAATTCAATTGACCTTGATGTTGCAAAGATTCAGCAGTMGAGGCAGGGGGGAGGCTCTGGGACACCCCCTTGTCCCAGCAGCTGCCAGGGCCAGCCTGGTCCCCTCKGGAGGAGCCCTGGGAGCTGCAGCCCTGCTCTGGGGCTCTGGAARGTTGGGYTGCTGTGSATGTGGCACTTGGGGAAGGGGACATCACTGGGAGGGCGACACTTCTGTGTGGAATCCTGAGCTGAAACCTCTGCTCTCAAAGCAATTATCAGCAGCTAATGGGAGCTGGGAAATCTCCTCTCCCTTCCCACTGATGGAAATCCCACCTTGTCCCTACAAGCTTGCACCATGGAGGGCGAGGCACTGCTAACCATGAAATCAGAGGTTTTTGGTCACTTCTAACCATGGAAATCAAAGTTTTTTTGTCACGTTTTAAACCCATGGAAATCAGTTTTGTGCACATGAAGGCAGACATTTGCTCATCTGTGGTGTTGTGGGCTCCCAGGACAGATGCAGAATTTGACTCCATGTTCTTCAGAAGGCTGATATATTATATTATATTATATATTATATTATATTATATATATATATTATATTATATTATATTATATTATATTATATTATATTATATATATATATATATTATATTAATATATTAATTATATTATATTTATTATATTATATTTATATATTATATATTATATTTATTATATTATATTATAATATTATTATTATCTTATATTATATATATTACATTATATTACATTATATTACATTACATTACATTACTTACATTACATTACATTATACATTAATTACATTACATTACATTACATTACTATTATATTTATCATATCATATTATATTTATTCTATTACATTTACATTATATTTATCATATCTATTCTATTCTATCTATTCTATTCTATTCTACTTCTATTCTATTCTATTCTAATTTACATTACATTACATTACATTACATTACATTATATTTATCATATCATATTATATTATATTCTATTACATTACATTATATTATATTATGAAATGCTATACTAAAACTATACTAAAGAAAGGGAAAGGAGACATCAGAGGGCTAGACAAGAATGAATAATAAAAACCCATGACAGACTCAGAGAGTCCAACACAGCTGGCTGTGATTGGTCATTAATTAAAAACAATTCACATGTTGGATAAACAATCTCCAAATTACATTCCAAAGCAGCAAAAGAGGGAGAAGCTGAAGCTTCCCAGGAGAAGAAATCCTGACAAAGGGATTTTTCGTGAAATATCATGGTGACACTGACCCATGGAAATCAGAGTTTTTGTCACTTGCTAACCATGGAAATCAGAGTTTTTGTCACTTGCTAACCCATAGAAATCAGAGTTTGTGGCTGCAGATTCCCCACCCATGAATTTTTTGGAAGGTCACACAGATGTGGAGCCATACAGGGATTTTGGGACATGGCTRAGAGGGGGAAGGACCCCAGGCCTGTGAGGTTTTTGGGGACACAAAATCCTCTGTCCTGCACCACCAGAGTGTGAGAACAGCCCCTGCCCCAGGCCTATTTTCCACACCCTGAATCCCCAGTGACACTGAGAGGTCCCAGCCCCACCACCAGCCACTGGTCCCAGTCCCAGGGAGGCTCTGGGAGGTGCAGCAGCCCCAAACACCCAAACTCTGCTGCTCCAGGGCTGAGTGCAGCCCCCAGCCTTCCCTCTCATCTCTGCATAAGTACTGATAAAAGAGTGGCTAAAAATACAGAAAAAGCATTTATTTCTGAGGGAAGAATCCCTTGAATTGCACCCCAGGCTAATTAACATTTATCCAAAGTGCACTCATCACAAACATACATTAACCTTTGAGGCATCTATAAGAGCAATTGGAAAATATATAATGAGAGTGGAGAGAACCCAGAGCACGAGACCTCCCCTCTGGAAATGCCACCCTGGCCTCCTCCTGGATGCATTTTCAAGCGGTTTCCCCTCAATTCCTGGTTTTTCAGTGCTCCCCAAGTGGGTCCTTGACCCCCCTGAGCTGCCCCCTCCCTGCTCAGAGCTGGGACAATCACCCACCCCCTGTTCCCCCCTCTCCTGCTCCTCCTCTGGGGACCAGGGATCAGTTCCTGTGGTAAGCCCAGAGAAGAATGAAGGATTTTGTCCAAGATTTAAATTAAACCAGCAATCAATATTGCTGCTGAAAGCAGAGAAGAGCAGCCATGGTGCTGAGATGTCCTTAATGAGTCATTAGCAAAGTTACTTCCCTGGCTTTTATTTTATTTTTTTAATAATAATTGGGAATGGGGAGAGAGCCCCTCATGCTCAAGGAAAGACAGAGAAACATTAAAGGGATCAGGGAAGAACTGGAGCTGGAGAGGTAAGAGGTGGAGTTGGTCTCCATGTGTCAACTGGGCTGGGAGGAGGAAAATCTTCAGAAAAACAATCTGCATTTCTTGACCCCACTTTTTACCCCATGTGGGGAGGAAATGGGTGAGCGGCCACTGCCTTCCCTCACTGAACATGAAATTAATGAGGATCAACCCTCAGCCMCCTCTGAGATTTATTTTATCTATTTTATAGATGTTTTTACATGTAAGTATATGCAAATAATATATAAAATATAGTATCTTTATATATTACATGTAATATATAAATTACTATGTAATACAAAATAACAGGTAAATCAGAAATACAAATATATAAATAAATAAATATAGATAGAAATATATATCTATATATAAAATTGATATTATATGTTATATGTTATACATTATATGTTATACATTATATGTTATACATTATATGTTATATGTTATATGTTATATATTATATATTATATATTATATATTATATATTATATATTATATATTATATATTATATATTATATATTATATTTTATATTTTATATTTTATATTTTATTTATTTAAATATATATACATAAAATATAATGTACCTATAAATGGTATATATTTGGTAAACTATTTCTACAATACAGTTATTTATTAATACAGTTATTTAATACCATTATTTAATATTTAGTTTAAATACTTATTAATACAGTTATGCAATAATATACTTATGCACAATATATTTACGTACTAATATCTTTTTATATAACATGTTATATTTTCTATTTTATACCTACATTTCTATATTATCGATATTATGATATATGATGTATAATATATGATATATGATATATAATATATAATATATATTAGATATTAGATATTAGATATTAGATATTATAGATATTATAGTATTTAGATTTTTATCTCATAGTATTTAGTCTCTATATATAGCAAATACATTTATTTATACCCACACCCATTATGTGTCCCTGGGGGGTTCAGGGCTCTTTTGAGGGGTTAGTGCAGGATGCCAGGAGAGGCCAGGGTACCCCAAACCCCTCATCCTGCCCATGGTACCCCAAACAGCTCCTTCTGCCCAGGGCACCCCAAACCCCTCATCCTGCCCAGGGTACCCCAAACCCCTCATCCTGCCCAGGGTACCCCAAACCCCTCATCCTGCCCTGAGCCCAGGTGGGGCCAGGGAAGGAGAGGCAGGGAAGGATTCTCTGTGCATCCAGCACCTAACCCAGGTTTGCTAGCACTCCGATTCCAGTGGGATGCAAATCCCCAAAATCCTCCCTGAGCCAACAYAACCCTTTGGATTGGGAGTGGGAAGGGGCTGGGGCGTGAAACTTCCCCAGAAAAATCCCGGAGTGGCTGCACTGGGCTGGGATCTGCACGTCTGCAGCAATCACCGACAATTCCAGCGGGGCTGGGTGGCACCGAGGGAAGATTGAGATGTTCTAATTACTCCTGTGAATACCAGGGGTGCTGCTGATGAGGGAGGCAGGCACATGCACATCCACACACACACACAGAGCCAATTAGGGAGCAAAAACAGCAGCAAGGAGCCTGCAGGCTCACAGAGATTCATAATCGAGAAAAAAGAGGGCTAAGCTGTAGGTCTGGCTGTAAACTGTGACCATGGACAAGCTGGGAGGGTTCTGATGGTCAGTGGCCAGAGTCCTGATGGTCACTGCCCCAAAGTTCTGCTGGTCAGTGCTCAGAGTTCTGATGGTCAGTGCTCAAAGATCTGATGGTCAGTGCCCAAAGTTCTGATGGTCAGTGTCCCTAAAATTCTGATGGTCAGTGCCCACAGTTCTGGTGGTCACTGCCCCAGAATTCTGATGGTCATGCCAGAGTTCTGAATGGTCAGTGCTCAGAGTTCTAGATGGTCAGTGCTCAGAGTTCTGATGGTCACTGCCCCAGAGTTCTGATGGTCAGTGCCCTAAAATTCTGAAGGTCAGTGCCCAAAGATCTGATGGTGATTGCTCCAGAATCCTGATGGTCATTGCCCCAGGGTTCTGATAGTCAATGCTCAGAGTTCTGATGGTCAGTGGCCAAAGTTCTACTGGTCAGTGCCCGAGAGTTCTGATGGTCACTGCCCCCAAAGCTCTGGATGGTCACTGCTCCAGAATCCTGAGGGGTTGGCCAGTTGCCCCAATTTCTTTGCTGGCCAGTGCCCACAGTTCTGATGGTGAGTGTCCAAAGATCTGYTGGTCACTGCTCCAGAATCCTGATGGTCAGTGCCCAGCAGCAAAGCCCAGCTCAGGCCAGGAGAGGACTCAAGCCACCAGCCCCAAAGACACCTCAGCCCGTTGTCACCAGCCTGTACCCCAGGGCCTGGCATGGCTCCATTTCCAGAACGGGATCCCTGTGGCAAATCCAGGGCTTCAGCCCCTCTCACCTGCTCCTTTGAGCCTGAAACTCATGGATGGGCTCAACAGGATACAGGTGCCTCTTTTTAAAGAAAGAATTCTGAATTTTGGGGATTTTGGAAGGAATTTTGAAWGAGGAAATACACACTGGATTRTRCWGRCCTGGCAGCTCAGCTCCTCCTCTGCACAGCCCCAAGAGCTCAGCAGGCAGCACTGGGAYGGGGCTGAACCACACAAAAATGTACCTTGGGACCTTGGCAGCTCCATTCCAAACCCTTTTGGTGGGATTTTGTGGGGTTCTTCATTCCTCTTTCCCAAGAGCTTTCCCCATGCCTTCCCTGGATATTCCACAGCCAAGGCCCTCCTGCCCACAAAACCTGTGAGCACAGCAGAGAAAATCTCCCTGCAGCAGCCTCATTTCATACCCCTGGTTAGAGCTCTGAGCTGGAAATGAGCTGGAGAGGCTGATTCCATCCCACCCTTCTGTCCTGYCCAGTCTGAAATTCACAGGTGGGCTCGACAGGACACAGGCACCTCTTTCTGTCCTTTCTGGCAGCCATCCCCTGCAGGGYCCTGGAATAAAGAAATTAAGGCTGCAAAACCAAAGAGGGCTTCAATCCTGGCTGGAAGTGTGGGAATTCCCCAGGAAATCCAGCAGCAGAGGTGCTGTGAGCAGGGAGGGGCTGCATGGAGTGAATTCTGCAAGGGGAGACCCAGCAGTGATGGGAAGGGGGTTCTGGTTGGCCAAAAAGTGCAGGCAGCAGCATTTTAAATTTTTAATTTTTTTTTTTTAGCCTGGAGATGCAGTGCTATTATCAATGTTATCACCAATGTTATTTTTCACAGCAAGTGGCATTAATATTWCCACACTTATTAATACATAAAGCTGTAGCATTTTTACTAAACCAGCTACAAAACTCCGAGTTGCAARTAATGCTGACATGAATATATTAATWATWCATTAGCACTGGTTTGTTTTGTGGCTTCCACTTCCCTGAAATCATTTCTTGCTTTAACTCTTGATCCTGCTTGTTCAATATTTTGGCAAGGAATYGGTCTAATCAGTGATCACAGAATCACAAAATCATTGAAGTTGGGAAAGACCTCCAGGAGCATCCAGTTCAAGCTGTGCCTGATCCCCACCTTGTCACTGAGTGCCACGTCCAGGAATTCCTTGGGCACCTCCAGGGATGGGCACTCCAAACCTCCCTGGGCAGTTCCAAGGCCTGAGCACCCTTTCCATGGAGAAATTCCTGCTGATGACCACCCTGAGGCTCCCCTGGTGCAATTTGAAGCCATTTCCTCTCCTCCTGTCCCGTTCCCTGGAGCACAGCCCAGCCTGGGGCTGTCCCCTCCTCTCAGGGGGGTGTGGACAGGACCCATTTTTGTTGGAGCCAAACAAGGATGTGGAACAGCTTCAGGGCTGGGAGAAGAACTGGTTTTTCAACAGAACCACCAAAAAGGGCACATTTCAGAGGGTTACTCCAAAACAGAGGCTGTGGGTGCTGCCTTGGGGAGCAGCCACCACTTCACCCCCGGGGTCTGGGTGTGCCCTGGGCATGACACCTGACAGGAATAGTGGATTTGTCTTTCCAAACCAGCTGTGGGTCTGCTGGGAGAGAAAACCAGCACTGGGAGAGAAAAGAAACAATGGGAAGGATTCCATTGATTGAAAAATGGAAAAAGAGATTTGCTTTTACAAATAAACTTTAGGTTTGATGATAAATGAAATTAGACATTGAGAGATGAAAGAAACGATGGGGAAGAAAAACCCCAAAATTCCGTAAGAATTAAAAATTCAAAGGGAGGGTTGTACATTAGAGGGGAATCTTTGGGATCAGGTGTTCTGGGAAGTCTGAACCTCTCAAGTATGTCAGAAATGGGGAAAAACTCCTAAATTCCCTAAGAATTAAAAATTCAAAGGGAGGGTTGTACATTAGAGGGGAATCGTTGGGATCAGGCATTTTGGGAAGTCTGAACCTCTCAAGTACCTCAGAAATGGTGAAAGAGAGAAGGGAGATGCAGCTGGGAAATTGGGATAAAAAGGAGGCTGCATACTCCAAAAATTGGAGAGACCCCAGGGGATGCCCCATGGCCTCTGCCTTGATTGGAATAAAGTTCCAGGACTCCTCTGTCTCCTTTTTGGACACAAACCTCTGGTGTTTGTGGATGAATTTTCCCAACAGCACCCACACCAGAGCCACCCCAGCAGAGCAGCCTGGCACTGTGCTGTGTGAGCAGAGCCTCATCAATCCTGGCAGAGGGTAAGTGACGTTCTGCTGGGCTTTCTCCCAAATCACACTCATTCCTCAGGCTGAAARCCTCCCCTGCCTTGGCAGCAGAGCTGCAGAACCAAGCAGGCACAGCTCTGTGGGCTTGTGCAGGGGGAAGGCAGCGTGACAGGGGAAATGAGGCTCTGCTGGGCTCCCAGGGAACCTCAGCGTTTCTGGGCAGGCAAACTCAGGCATGATTGAGTTGGAAGTTACCTAAGGATGAACTGGACCTTTAGAAGAGTGTGAGCCATTCATCCTGCACATCAGGAAGSATTTCTTCATGGAAAGGGCTGTCAGGAGCTGCCCAGGGAGGTTTGGAATCCTCATGCCTGGAGGTGTCCAAGGAAGTGGCACTCAGTGCTCTGGGCTGGGTGAGGACAAGGTGGGGGGGACAATGCCGAGGTTGGACTCAATAATCTTGGAGCAGAGCAGCCAGGTGACATCACCTACCCTCCAGCCACTGCTCTGCTCCTCTGAGATGGTCACCAAAGCCTCCCTGCACCAGCTGCAGTGTGCAAGGCCACCAAGAAGCTCCCTGTGCAGTTTAGTTTTCACCCAAGGAGGCAGAAATCAGCTGCACTGGCTCAGTCCCACTGGATTTAACTCTGAAAAGCAGAATTGCCACAGTCCCACGTGAAGAAAGAGTCTGTGAGGGCTGAGGATGCCCCTGGAGCCAGGTGATGGTGCAGCAATCTCAGCTTTGGTTTTGCAGTGATGGTTCCCTGTGTGTCTCAATGCTGGAGATTTCACAAGCAGAAGACAAACACAAGGATCAGGATTTCCTTTGTCAGTGATATCCTCAATTTCTGATTTATTTGGCAGGGCATGCAATGGGTAAGGGCTGCTGGCCATGGAAGTTACAGTACAGGAAGGGAGAAGTGAGGGAAAAGGACTTTGTAGTGCAGGAAATGGCCTGTTTGAAATGCTGATTTAGCTGGTGCCTCAGAGTAATGCAGGGAACCTCCTGCTCCCCTCTTCTATTTAGAAAACTGCTTCTTGAAACAGATAAACGCATAATGGAGAAACTTTTCATTTCCTCRGTGGTCAGGGGCAGATATCTGCATTAACAGAGATAAGAGTTTGATGTTGTGGCGAAATGCAGACTCCTGCTGTCCAGAAAGGAGATGTTAATGCAAATTCCTGTCAGCTTCCACGTTTAACTAAAGTATCACTGCTTCCATCTTGTCCCAGAGAGTTCTCCCAGCAAACCTCAACACAGAGAGATTTGATGATCTTCTGCCTCCTGCCCTGGTGGGATGGAGGGATGGATGGAGGATGGATGGATGGATGGAGGATGGATGGATGGATGGATGGATGGATGGAGATGGATGGATGGATGGATGGATGGATGGATGGATGATGATGGATGGATATGGATGATGGAGGGATGGATGATGGATGGATGGAGGATGGATGGAGGGATGGAGGGATGGATGGATGGATGGATGGATGGATGGATGATGGGTATGGATGGGGATGATGGATGGATGATGGATGGAATGGATGATGGATGGTGGATGGATGGATGGATGGATGGATGGATGGATGGATGATGGGATGATGATGGATGGATGGATGATGGATGGATGATGGAGATGGATGATGGATGATGGATGATGGAGGATGGATGATGGATGGGGATGGATGGTGGATGGATATGTGGATGGATGATGGATGAGATGGATGATGGATGGAGTGGATGGATGGATGGATGTATGGATGGATGATGGATGGATGGATGGGAGATGGATGGATGGATGGATGGATGGATGGAGGATGGATGATGGATGGATTGGATGATGGATGGAATGGATGGATGATGGATGAATTTGGAGAGTGGCAGCACTACCCTGCCCACCCCAGCCCTCAGCCCTGCTGCTTGTGCTGCCAGGTTCCCAAATCCAGGCTGGGCTAATCCCAACCCCAATCCCAACATTACTCTGCGTGCTTTACAAGGTGAAACTCACAATTTAACCAGTCRAGAACTCAGGAGCTGGGCTTTGATGATCCTTGTGGGTCCCATGTGCAGATYTTGCTTCTTGAAATATTGGGTGGGGCTGGAAAACCCAGGGTTGGATCAGCTGAGAGGGACAGACAGACTCCACTGCCCAGYGCAGGGCAGACACGGGGCTGCCCCTCCACCTCCAGCATCAGCTCCAACGTGCTGCTCCCTTTTCCTCTGCCAAGAAAATAGCACCTGTTTAGGAAGGCCTTTAAAGTTACCTGGCAGCAAACTCKAACCGAGAAGAAAGCAAAACCCTCAGATCTTAAATATAAATGATCAAAAACCCTCCTGAAAAAAAATAAAAAAAAAATCTGAAAAATTAAAGAAAAAAATCGAAAACTACACAGCTGACTTTTAACCTCCGTGCTCTAAAGTCCACGAAGAAACCTCTGCTGCTATCGATTTCCACGGAAAACTCTSTGATAAGCCCTGGATGGGTGGCAGGATGAAACATGAGGATCCAGGCGGGGATCGCGACCCCGCGGCCTCCCACGTTCCACCCACGTCCCGCCAACGCCAGCCCAGTGGGAGCTGCTTTGAAATTCATGCTGGTCTCAAACAAGGCCGGACACAGGGTGCTCCTTGCTGTGGTTTCTTTGAATCCAAGTTTTTTTGCAGCTGGAGCTGGGGGTGGGCAGAGGAGGAGCTGTGGCTGCTGCAGCTCCCCGGGCTCCGGCTGCTTGAGCTGGCTGAGTGTAGATACTGCAAGTTCCCCAAAAAACCCTCACTTATCTGGCTGGGAAGGAAGTGCTGCCTTAAATTCTGTGTGTTCAAACAGCAAAAACTCTGAGTCTGAGTCTCTGAAGGGCTCTGCACACAACACAGCCTCGTTTTTAATTTTGGGGGTTTTCTCTCCCCCTGCAATAAAAACATTCCCTATCATTATTCTTTTAGGATTTTTTTTTTCCCTCAGTGCAGACACACATTTCCCTCTTTCTTTCTCTCCTCTGGCTTCTCTCCTCTTTCTCTCCTTGCCAAGGCTTGGAGCTTTAGGCTGTGTTTTCACAAAGAGTTTAGAGGAGGAAAAGAATTCCAATGCTGTAAAACCACCAGGGTTAAAACCCCAGTTTCCTTCCCAGCTCCATCACTGGATAAGAGGAGAATCCAGCCATTAGTGACTTGCAAAAGTTTATGGTGAGAATGGCTAGAGCTGAGAGGGGGTTGAAGCCGGGATCTCTAGTGAAACCCACTTTCACTCCATTCCTTTAGTTCCAGAGTGTGTGACCTGCACTTGTGCACTGAGTGAGCTGGGAATGTGGACTGACCCCCCCTTTASTTGACTAAATGAAAGATAATATCTGAAAATGTCAAAACTTGCATCAAAATGAATGAGACTTAGATGCCAAAATAGCTTTGTGTATGTGGCCCTTTAGGTCTTTATCTTGATTCAATATTCTTGGGAAGTCAGTGTGGAGTGAAGGATGGGTTTTCATCTCGGATTCTGCTGACTAAAAGTCATGGGCTGTAGGTAAATCTCACCTGGTAATATCTTACCCGCCAGAGCCCCTTCAAAACCCTGGGTAGCACAAGCATCCATCAGGGCTGACACATTAATTCAAACAGTCGTATTTTCACATCATTTAAGGCCTCTCTTCCCACTTTTGTTTTGCAATTGGAAATATTTTCGAGGCATAACACAGCCACCATCCTCACYCTGCTGCCTGCAAGCACAGGGCCCGCAGGGACTGTTTGCATTCCAGTCAGAATTCACCATTTGAAGGGGGTTAGATTTAATCCCATCCAAATACCCATTTTGCTTAGGAGAAAAGGAAAAATAACATTCTCTTGCTGAGACAAACCGAGCCCAGGTGATGCTGAGGGTGGTGGGGGTTTCTCTGCACCTCATCCCATCTGCAGGGGGAGGTCACAGGAGCTGGGAGCTCTGGGCACAACCTCAGCTGTCACAGTGGGATTGATGCATCCATTGGGCAGAGATGTTCACCCACCAGATCATCCCAGTGCAGAGGGGACAGGGGAGAGGCAGGATCTGCTTGGGACTAGGAGGAGATTTGCTCTGGAGGCTCATGAGACCTTCAGGAAAATCAGTGGCCAACCAGARCAGCCCCAAAGATCCTGGGGGGTCCTGCCCACCCTCACAGGGAGGAATTCCTTCCCAATATCCCACTCAAATCTCCACTTTTTCCAGTTTGAAGCCATTCCCCCTTGTCCTGTCACTCCACCCCTTGTAAACAGCCACACTCCATCTCTCTTGTAGCTCCTTTAGGAGCAAGGTTGGTGTAGGTGACAGAGGATTTTTGTCCTTCCAGTGGGAGCAGAGAGGGTGCCAAGGCTTGGGGCTGGGGGTGAGCAGAGAGGGAGAGGCTGGTGCTGTCCATGAATCCCAGTTTGGGCTGGAAGGGATCTTAAAGTCATTCCAATGCCTTTCCATGGGCAAGGGCAGCTGCTGCTTCCAGGCAGAGACAATTTCCTGGCTGTCACTGCAYGGCTGTGCCCATGGGGATGCCCCTTCCAACAGCCCTGCCTGGCAGGACACAGCACTGCTCCCAAAAAATCACAGACCAYGGGCACCACAAAGCTCAGCACAGGGGGCCTCTGGAGTCACTCACCCTCTTCTCTGCCTGGTTTAATTCAGTTTTCCTCATTTTCAGCCAGAACACCTAAAAACCAAATTGCCTTTGAGGATCTCACAAGCTTCAGGTAGAGAGATACAAAATAGATCCCAGATGGAAAATCAGGGACTGGCCATACAAAAAGCTGCTTTGCTCATGGGGAGAGGACCTGGGGCTCCAGGAGGGGTGGGCTGAGGTTTTCTCATTCTCTTCTTGCTGCAGCTTGGGAAAGTCCTGCTCTGGAGCTGCTACATTGCCCCCAAGCAAAGGGAGAGCCTGGCACCAGCCAGGGAYTCTGATCCAGCTGGTTTATGACAGGCAGAAAAGTCAAACTGCTGAAAATGAAATCTGGAAGTTAAAAAAATGGAGACATGACCAATGAAAAATGAAGCATTTACTTTCCTAACATCGATTTTTTCATCAGTTTAAAAAATGTTCATTTTGAACACTTTCTTTCTCCCATCAGTACAAAGAAATAAAACCACACTACATAATAAACATTTCCCTGCTAAAAAAGTTGATTTTGATGCAGCTCCATAGTTCATTTGTTCAGCAGTAACTGCTCCYCTGGATATTTGGATGAACATTTAGGGATGAAATTTAAGGAAAAATACTTTGCTGAGATTTTTCTTCTCCTGGGTCATATCCAGTCTGTATTTAGGGAAGGAGCAGCACCAATTTGCTTTAATGGGAAGTCAGCATTCCCCTTGCAAGCAGATCAASCAGCTGGATGTGGGCACTGCTGCATCCCCTGGGATCAGACACGACCCAGAGCTGCCCTGGTCACACCAGCTACAAACAYCSTCCCGGCCAAAATGCCTCTGCTCTYCACTAATTAGAAAATTAACTTAAACAAGCATAAAATGAAGTCTATGGAGCTGAACTGTTGGACAAACAGGAGATGGAATTAAGTCCCAGGCAATGCACTGAGGGAAAGATTGGGATTGTTCAGCCTGGAGAAGGGAAAGCTCAGGGGGATTGATGGCTGCTAATTGTGGCTCCTAAAGGAGCTGCAAGAGAGATGGAGTGGGACTGTTGACAAGGGGTGGAGTGACAGGACAAGGGGGAATGGCTTCAAACTGGAAAAGTGGAGATTTGGGTGGGATATTGGGAAGGAATTCCTCCCTGTGAGGGTGGGCAGGCCCTGGCACAGGGTGCCCAGAGCAGCTGTGCCTGCCCCMGGATCCCTTGGTGTGRCCAAGGCCAGGCTGGACAGGGCTTGGAGCACCCTGGGATAGTGGAAGGGGTCCCTGCCATGGCAGGYYTYGGYCTGGAGGAGTTTTAAGGTCCCTTTCAGCCCAAACKACTCTGGAATTCCCTGGAGATGAGTTACCTTGTGCTCACACGCATCCGGTGTGGGGAAACTCCCTGGGTGTGACTCAGTTTCTCCTTGGCCAGGAACCAACCTGAGCCACCTCCCAAGGGCTGAAGGCAGTGGAAAAGCCAGAGCAGAGAGGTCCCTACAGGCTGGGGAAGTGGCTCCTGTCCTGCCCCACTCCCATTCCTGCTCCTGGAAGGGACAAACACAGCCCTGCAAACAGACACTTGATTAAGGGTTCTTAGCTCCTACACTGAAATTGAATACAAAGCTTTTTATTTTTTTTTGGTCCTAAGAAGCAGAAAGGAGCTCTTGGATCCACTCCCTTTCTCATCCCTTTGTGTGATCAATCATGGCAGCATTATTCTGCCCTCAAATGCTTCCAATGAGAGGGGATATCAAAGTCAGGTTTCCTGGGTGAGCTTTAAAATGTCTTGTGGTTTCTCAGCCCATTTTCTTCTCTTTGTGTGGTGCATCTCTCTCCCTCCTCTTCTTTTCTTCACTCCAGGAAGGCTGAGATTTCTTTTTGAGTACAGAAGTGTTGGTTTTTTGGGTTTTTTTTCTCTCTTCTTCATTCTACTGCTGCTTCCTCAGTGATTCCTCCTTCCTTTCCCAGGCCCCTGAAGCAGCACAAAGGGTGAAATTCTGGAGAGTTTCAGACATCARAGGGTCCTTCCCATGGGCTGTGGATGGCAGTGGGTTGAAGGAAAGGCTGGCACAGKCTGAGGTGGGCAACTCCTTCCAGCACAGGGCATCCATGGGCAGGAACTGGGGAAATCAGCTGGGAGGAAATGGCAGGAGCTCCCTGGCTCTGCACTGGTGGCAGAAGGGTTGGAGCTCCCAGGGGAGCCCWCACAAACACTGAATGTCTGCAGAGAGGAGACTCATCCTCCCTGGGCAGCTTTCCCAGTGCTCTGACACCTTCATGGAAGGAAGCTGTCCCTCAGCTCCTCTCTCGGGTTGCTATTTGATAATTGCTGCCCCGAGATGTGCAGGATGTCTCTGCTTCGGCCCGCGCAACTGAAGAATGAGTCTGGACTCTTAACTTTTCGGTCTTGAGGTTGTTTATTAATTCTTATCTATAAAATGTTCTTTCTGTCCAGCCAAGATCTGCTCAGCAGGGCAGCCACAGGCACTCTGACCGCCCCCAAGGTGGTGTTGTCCTTTTATACTACAAACTACATATAACATATTTACACTTAATTCCCAATACCTATCACCTATGTTAGACAGTGCACTTCTACTCTAACCCAATCCCAAAGTGCCAACATCACTGCAGAAAATGGAGAACAAGAAGAAGAAGGAGAAAGGCTGGACACACCCAAGTTCCTCCATCTTGTCCCCATAACCCCCATACCAAAAATCCTAAAATCTCCATTTTCACCCTGTGATTATTTTATTATTACACTATTCAAACCCGTGTGACTTTCAGGTCCTCATAGAAAGCTGGCAACTTGCTCCAGGGGTCAGAATCAAACCCCCAGGTGTTCTGGGCTGTGTGCCAGGGTCTCTGAGCCCCCGGTGGGGTCCTCAGAAACTCTGGACACCCAGAGGGATGTACTGAGTTCTGACATTCCTCCTGCTGCTCCACCAGCCCTGTCACACCCTGTCACCCAGCACAGCAGGCCTGTGACCTCCAGCAGCTCCTCCATAGCAATTAAACACCKATTTCTGAGCCCAGTGTCACAAGCATCTCACCCTCAGTAACCCCAGCAGCAAATCCAGGTTCAGAGCAGAGTCTCCAGTCAGGATGATTTATTCTGGCAGTGATTAAATGATCTCAACAATTTTCCAGACAGCCATCATAGATCCAAACGTGTTTATGATGAGGATCAGGAAGAAAAAGCAATTTGTTTAGTTTGTTTTTATCAGGATGGGCTCAGACACCCCAGAGTGGTTAAGAGAAGAAAAGTCAGCTCCAAAAAGCCAGAGCTGCTTGATTACAACAGGCACCATGAGTGGGCTTCCTCCAGCACAGCAAAAGACTTTCAAAGGGCATAAATCAAAACCTGCAGCAGCGTGAAATTTGACCAAAGCAAGTCAAATGAGGTGTCCAAAGCCCTGGGCACYAGGGGCTTTCTTTAATAGCTTTGGTGACCTTTAGGGGTGGGCAACCTCTCATGAAATGAGAATTTCTCTGTTTGCATGGCTTCTCTGTAGGTAAGCCGTGTGTGTAAGCTGGGAGAAAGGGAATAAGGGAGTGCTAGGGATGGGAATCAAGCTTTGAATGAGAACAACCAGGAGAGCTGGAGTGCCATGAACACACATCAGCTGGAAGAGCCTATGGCCTCAAACACCCTGCAGGTCCTGTGTGACCTTGGGAAGTCACAGTGAGGGTGGTGGTGGTGAAGGAGGAGGAGGATGGCAGCAGAGGTGAAGACTTTGGAACACCCCATTCCAAAGGCGCCAAGATCCAGCTCTGCTCCTGCTCACGGCACCTTTGGAATTGATTCAACACTATCACCACACCCTCAGGGCTCTGCTTTTCCCAGCCTGGCGCTGTCACATGGGCACATCAGACACCACAAACTCCATGTGCAGAAGCAGCTTTGGTGTCCCATCCCCAGGAACAAAGCCCTGTTGAACAAACCCGCACATCCCACGGATGCTCGGCTTTGCCGGCGCYCTCCCAGCCAGCTCCGGGAGTGCAAAAGCACTTTGCAAATCCACACCTCATCTTCTATTCCATTTAAATGATCTACCATCTTTAGCAGGGCTGAGCCTCTCCAGAGCCTGTATCCAAGGCAACGAGAGCTACCAGGGAAAAAATGGATCCAAGAAGTTATTAAAATCACAATATCCTTTCTGAGCAAGGTAGAGATAATGAGCGTGTTCCACCATGGGCTGGCTCCCAGCTCCTGCTAGGTGCAGCTCCTGGCTGCTGACCAAACTCCAGCTTGAGGGAGGTATTCAAGATCCTAAAGTCACTGAGTGTGCTGTCCTCACCTCCAAACCTCAGCCCAAACCCAGACAGCCCCAGAATTTATTCACTGCCTGAGGAATCACTCTCCAGTGTGGGACAGGAGCGTTTCTAAGAGTTAGGAAGGGGCCTGGATTTCAAATTTACYGATATTTGGGGAATTTTAAGATGCTGGGGAATCAGTAGGTTGCAAAGAGGAAAATGAAATACTGCCCTTGTGGCACCTCAGACCAGTGAGCCATAAATGAAGCTGGGACCCCAGGATTGCTCCTGGATCCATTCCCTGGCATGTTCTTCCCTTTTCCACCCTGCAAGAGCGAGCACGGACTGTGACAAGCCCAGACCCCGACTGTCTAGATCTTTCTGATCCCAGAAATGCCCCAGACTGGGGAGCCTTTGCTGGGAGAGGCCAGGGGCCCTGGCTGGCAGCTCTGTGTGCTGCATGCCAGCTGCAGGGCTGTGCTGCAGGAATGAATCACCCCGGTGGGTACTGCCAAGAGCGTTCCTAAATCCCGGGATTAGCGGAACACGTCCGAACGCTCCGCGTGCGCCTGGCACGGGGCAGCTCCTCCCGCAGGCAGGCTGAGACATAGATCATGCTGTAAATTTGTTTTGGAGTCTCCAGACCCTGCAGCCTCTGGTTCCATCCCAAAAACTCCCGTGGGAGTTGAAGACGAGCTCCCGCTGATTTTACAATGAAGGGCAGCTTTGCCTTGCAAGCTCAAAGTCAAAATCTGGGATTATCTTTSCTCCCCACCTCTCCAGAGTGACGCYCCACGGTAAAGATTTGATTTGCAAAGAGATTGTGCAAACATTTCCCTTTATCCATCCTCTGTTTGAGCTCGGAGATTTTAAAGCAAAAGGCTGAGCTCTCCTGGGATTTATACTGAAACCAACAGAGTCGGCTGAGCATCAGTTCCATAAACTGCATCTGTATTTGCTAAAAAAAGGGACTGGATTCTCCTCAAAATAAGCCCAGGAGCAGCCAGAGAGTGGAGGTGACCATTGGAAGGGCTGCCAATGCCTCCAGCAAACCCACAGCAAGCCCTAGTGCTGAATTCCCAAGAATAAAGAGATCACTGTGGATGCTGAATTTTGCCACAAATATTTACAGAGTCGCAGTGAGCAGGTTCTAAACAGAGCCAGGTAATTAATAGGCAATTAATGCCGGGTATTAACGTGCAAGCTGACACCTAAACCACCTCCCTGGGCAAAACTGTGGCAGGTCCACCTAAGCCACCTCCCACATCTGCATTTCCTGGCTCCACCGAGGGCACCAGAGCAATTTGTACCAGCACCACTGCATCTGCACACAGTCTGTCTRGTATAATTACAGCAGCAAAACAACTGGAACACTTTATGATATTCCTCAGCTTGCAAAATTCTACCAGGATTGCTTTTAAAATGATGATCAACCAGAATTCACAGCCTCAATCACTGAATCGTTAATTCGATGGTTTTTAGTGTATTTTTCAAATGAAATGTTCAGCAAAGAGTATTTATTCATCCTTCATTGCTTTCTAGCTGTAAAAATAATCAAATTAAATTCCACTCTCAAATTCAAACAAGACTTTAGAGGCAGAGACAGTCAAAACAAGCGTACGAGAACAGCACAAATGTTCACGGCGTTTGCCCACCCATCTCGGATCAAAACTCCAGGCTTTGATCACTGGGTTAGTTTGGCAAATCCTACTGGAATAATAGGAGCAAAACTGCCTCATTAGAAAAGTTTGGACCTTTTTCCTTGTTTTCCCTCACTCCAAAATCAATATTTTGGTGGCAGCGCTCGTCAGACAATGTGTCAGCAGCTTCCCCGTCACGCCGCAGCGCCAAGTACCAGCACCACCTCTGTTTCTCTGAAGAGATGATCACAGCAATGCCCCAAAGGCCCAAACTTATATTTGTTTGTCTTCCTTTCATCCTCCCCGAGCTAAAATATTTATGAGGTTTCTCTAAACTGCAGGCCTGGAGCATTTATATCTGCTGGGTTAAACACCCACACYCCCGCTCGGAGCTGGGCTTTGGGCTTTGCTGCCCCTCCAGCCTTGCTGTGTGCTCTGGAATGTCCCTGTTCCTCCCCTTTTTGCTTCCTGCAGTCCCTTCCTGGTGCCCAGCACCCAGGGACAGGCTCTGCACTGCTCTGGCACAAGGAGCATCACCCCAGAACAACCTTGGGGTGCCCTGGCTGTGTCCTTGGCAGGTCTGTGCTGTGACAGGGGGTAAAGCTGGCAAAAGCAAATGCAGAGCTGCTGCTGCTATGGAGGGAATCTTCCAGGAAGCCTCTGGGCCTCTTGTCTCAAGCCTGGCTTGATGCTGAGTTTACTGGAAAGTGAAAAAAGAGGATCTAAGAGAGAGGACACATCCCTCCATTGCCCTCAGTTCGTTTGGGGGAGCAGTGTCTGCAGCCCAAGATTTGAGGGGGAGGTGGGAAGTTTCGGGCTGCTCAGCCCTGTCTCAGTGATTGCAGTAATTTCCTCTTCCTCCAGACAGCGACAGGGCTTGCAAAGAACCAGGAGGGATCCCCTCTGCAAGGGGCAGGAGGGAGGGAGATTTTCCTGTTCTTTTGCCTTTAATCTTAAAGGGATGCAAATAAGGGAAGCAGCAGCAATCAGGCTGCCGGCCCCAGAACAGCTTCTCMGGA
This sequence comes from Sporophila hypoxantha, assembly GCA_002167245.1. NCBI lineage: Eukaryota > Metazoa > Chordata > Aves > Passeriformes > Thraupidae > Sporophila > Sporophila hypoxantha. Next base: position 1,341,703 of record NDFG01000083.1, read on the forward strand.
GCTTATTCTCCTCACCGTGGGGGTTTGATGAAGGCAAACTTGCCCAACTCTCGGCAGCACATGCGGGAAGAGCCCGTTTCCAAGGAAACAGGGATCTTTTGCATGTCCAGCATGTGGTCAGAGAAGGAGAAAGGTTGTGAAGACAGAGCCTGCCCTCCTCCATGGCTGCTGCTGCCTTCCTTCCCTCCCTCCTTCCCAGGCAGGCACGGAGCATTCCCAGCTTCCCTGCAGTGCTGGGGTGCTTGTTTTTAATTTGGAAAAGTAGGAGATGGYCAAAGTTCATCTCTGCATCACCTGTACATTTTAGGGACCGCAGCACCCCCAGAAAAGCAACACCTGCAGCCATAAGGAGGCTGAAAGTCCAGGCAGGACCAGGTTGAACCAGGAGCCAACCCCAAGGTTTTGCCACCTCTCCAGGCAGGAATAGCAGTAAAATCCTCCCTGAGACCTGTGCAGGGAGGTGTTTGCAGCGCTACAGGTCATGTTTGGTCACCTTTTGGGGCAGATACTGCCAGAAATGAGGGGCTTTGCCCACAGAGGGGCCACAGCAGATGTGATCCAAGCTCTCTCCTGCTGGGAAGCTCCTGGCTCTGAGCTGTGTGTGGCTCCAAACCCGGCTGCATCTGCAGCTCCACGTTTGCAGACACTGTCTGTGTCTATAATTAATTAATGTTTGCACAGTGCTTTTAAGATAAAGTGCCATCTAAGTACCAACTATCATTATTATTAGGCCCATCGTGATTCAAAGCCATCAAAAGGCAGGAAATTGGGGGTTTAAGAGCCTGGCAGCCTGGTCACACCAGAGCTGCTGCAACTCCCAGCTTTGTGCTCAGGGTTTTACTCGGTGGAGTGAGTTAAGTCACAGACGTCAACTGGAGATTTGCAGGCTGAGCCCAGAATTTACTGACTTTTGTGTCTTGAGGGGAGAAATCTCTGATGAAAGGGACCTTCCTCAGGGAGTCAGACAATAAAAATCTCCTTAATGCATTAATCCAAGGGACCTTCGAGGCCCCTTCCTAGGCAGGCTGGGTGGCAGCAGTGCCTGCCCTGCTTGGTGGCACCTGGGACCTGTCACTGTCACCAAGCAGGGGTTTGTCCCCTCCACGTTTCCATTATCAGCACTGAAAATCGACTACAAAAGCACTAATTTCAGCTGAGTTCATTTGAAATGTCAGCCTCTAAGAGTTGGGGAGGACTAATTAGGAAGGGGGAATGGGAACGGGGATGTTGGGAGCTTTAATTTCACTCAGTGCAGCCAACCAACCCTGAAGGGAATCCGCAGCTCCTAATTAGCGACACGCCTTTAATTTGACTCCAAATTTGAGTCACTAACCCCAACAAAGGCTTGCTAATGCCAGGCCCAGGTGTCCTGGGGCAAGATGCTCACTGTGGGCTTCACTGGGTGAGGCTGGGGATGAACAAACCATCCCAACCTCTGGTTTCACTGGGGTGCAAGAGGGGCTGGAGGCTGAGCCCCCCCAGAGCAGGGAATAACAAAGGGGTGTCAGAAATGTCCCTTAACTGCTCCTGCACTCAATCTACCCAAGTTCTGTGCCAAGAAAGGAGAGAGAGAAAGGAGAGAGGGAGAGGAACACAGAGCAGGGAGGGCTGAGAGGGCAGAGGCTGCTGCATCCTTCCCCCAAGCCKAGGCTGGCARGCAGGTGCTGTGAGCTCTGGCAAGTCCCCACCTTGTGCCTCGCCRGCTGCTCTCCACCTGGTCACCAGCAGAAAGAGAATCATTTATTCCTTTTGCTTCCASGACTGCTTTTATCCTGTTTCAAACCTTTTTGTTTTGTGCAGGATGCTGGATCAGCATAGACTTGGGAACACCTCCCCTCCCTGCCTACAAATCACAGCTCTGGAGCTCAAATGGACACAACCAAGTCCTACAACAACCCCTGCAGTCCCTTCCRCCATCTGTCCCACAACTCAGAGTGTTTCCAGCCCCTGCTCCATWAACCCTGTGCTGTCTCTCCAGTACCAGCATCCACGTGGGATCACAAATGCCCCAAAGGTTTGGACAAGGTTTGGACCTTCCCACACCCCCCGATCCTGTAGGATCCTGGAGAACCCAGCTGAGCAACTGSTGGTTCTCACAACCCAGCTGGTGTGACCCTCCTGATTCTGGGCAGTGGGACTGAGATGGCAAAGCCAAGTGCTGCTGGGTCCTGGGGCTCCCTCCCTGTCTCAGCTTTTCCTTTCACCAAACACACGTTAGAAGGCGATCCAAAAAGTTCTTGGATTTCTGGAGGTTGTGGGACTCTGTGACACTGAGCTCCTTAGGGATCCATAGCCCTTGTGGAGTCCTGTGATCCCAAAAGCAACCAGAGCCTTCAGCCCAGCTGTGCATCCCAAGAGTTTTGCTGGATTATTCCCAAAGCCTGTGCTCCTCTTCAAAACATTCCCAGGAATGGAGGGATCAGTTTCTGAAGTGTCCATTAGTTAACTGCCTTCCCTGTTAAAAAAGTCACCACTGAGACTGGCTTGGAGCATTTGAATTTCCCTGTTCATTATTTTAACACCTCTGTGACACATTTTAACCCCTCTGTGACCGGATTCTCTCACTGCAAGCACCTGCTGGGTGCTGGAAATGCTCCACAGAGCCCACCCAGGCTGCAGAGGGGTCCCCCCTCATCCTCAGGGCGAGGCTGAAGGCTGGATCCTGCCTCCAAACCCACCCATCCCACCCTTCATGTGCCAGGGCTGGGATGTGGTTTCAGAAGCTGCCTGTGAGAACTGCTCTGAAATATCAATGCTATAATTTTATCTCCCCGCAGAACTGACAGGCATATTTCAACAGTGCTATATTATCAATTATAAGCCTAACAGAGCATGTTCTCCCATCTGATTGTTGGAAAAATCACTTGTCAAGGGCTGGTAAAGACCACAGCTGTCTCAGAATCACAGAATCACAGAATACTCCTGGRTGCAGACGGCCCTGTGTGAAGCTCCTGCTGTACAATGCTTTCTCTTTTGCTCCCTTTCTTCCTTTTTTCCCTCTCTGCTTTAATAGGGGAGAACTGAAAAAGGTGATTTCTGTAGTGCCTTTACCCCGACAGTGTTTCCCCCAGCAAAGCCTCAGATCCTGGCAGTGCAGTGCCAACGTTAATCAAACACTGTTCATCAAACACTGTTAATCAAACACCGGTTAATCAAACCTGTAATCAAAACACCGTTAACAAAACATGGCCGTCGGGTGTGGGATGGCTACTTCCTCCTGGGAGTTGGAGCTGGAGCCCATCCCCATTTTCCCCCAAGTGGAGCCCCATTCCCCTTTTCCCACCTCAGTGAGCCATCCATTGTTCCCAACCTCAGTGAGCCCGCATCCTTGTTTCCACCTCAGTGAGCCCCATCCCCCTTTTCACACCTCAGTGGAGCCCACTCTGTTTTTCCACTCATGAGCCTCATCCCATTTCCCTCATGGACCCATCCATGTTTTCCACCTCAGTGAAGCCCCATCCCTGTTTTGCTCTCACGCCCATCACATTCAATGTGAGCATTCGTCCCACCTAGTGCTCCACCATTCTCCACCTCAGTGACACCCATCCCATTCTCCAACCAGTGGGCCCCATCCCATTCTCCCACTCAGCAGCACCCAGGGGCTCATCCCTGGGACATCACCTCTCCCTCCCAGCCCTGAGATGTTCCTCTCATAGTCAGGCCGTGGGCCTCCCTCAGAGATGAGGAGTGACAACATTTCCCACCACGTTTTGTGCTCTGGTGTGTCACCATCCACGAGGACATGATGCCAATTAGAGCTCCTCACAGGCAGGGCGATGCCAATTATAACCACTTACAAACAGGACAGGGGGATTTCTAATTATTAAAAAGCTTTAGCGCCTTAAAAAGCTACAACAAGAGAGTGAGAAAGAAAAGACTTAATCAGTTTTGCTTTGGAGTTGCCTCAAATTTGTAATTCAATCAAACCTCCCATAGCAGGAAGGATGTCTTTCTGATATTCACAGGAGCTTTCCAGGGGCTATAATCTCTGAGAGATTTATTCATACTTTCTGCATTAGCTTAAGACTGTTTTGGAAGAAACATCTCTCCCTCCCTCCCATCAGCAGAGCTCGAGAGAAGACATTAATATTAAAACAATTCAATTACTCTGACTTGGGGAGAACACGGGGCCTGGGGAAGGGCTGCTCATGCCAGGCCAGCCCTCTCCTCTGTCCTGATTCCCCTGCTCCTTGTTCTCAAAGAGTTTCCTGAAAAATGGAACAGAGCTCCTGAAGAGGGAGAGGAGAGAGCCCAGCTCCCTCTCCTCACTCACAGCTGGGGGGTGGCACTGCTGTTTGTGAGCCCTGAGGTGCTGGGGACACCCAGGTGACACCAAGGCTCCAGGGCGTCCTCCCAGCCCAGGCTCTTCCTCCTGCTGCATCAACCTCAAACTAATTCAAAAATCCCAAAATCCCAGACAGGTTTGGGTTGGAAAGGACCTTAAAGCTCATCCCATTGCACCCTGCCATGGGCAGGGACACCTTCCACTGTCCCAGGTGACTSCAAGCCCTGGCKTGGGACAGGCAGCACCCCAGGYTTCCAGGACAGGGCTRTGAGATGCTGAAAAGAGCCAGTCCTGGCTTTTTGTGGTTCCAAGCCCCCGAGGAGGATGGGTCCAGCCCCTTGGCCATCAGCAGCACCTGGCAGGAAGCAGCTGGGAGGAGGAGGAGGAGGAGGAGGAAGCTTCGAGGAGGGGGAGAAGGATAGGGAGTACTTTACACTTCAAAAGACACATCATCTCCTTGCTTCACAAGATCACAAGGAAGAAGGAATAGCAAGGCTGGAGGATAGATTAACCTTCCTTCTCCCTGCTGCTTCCTTGTTCTATCCAATCCATCCTTCATGCACCAGCTAATTAAACATGAAACAAGGAGAGGGGGGTGCTGAGCCTCATCAGCTCAGCTCTACGTGCAGCACTCCTGCTCCTTCAGCCGTGCAGCAGGGAATGCTCTGGTGCAGKTGGAGCTGCAGGAGAGCCACAGCACGGGGAGGCCAAGAGGGGACACCCTGCCTGGACACCCCTGCATGTGCAGCCCTGCCCATCCCTAACCACTCTGCTGTGCCTTCTTGTCACAGAATTTCAGGATGGTTTGGSTTTAGAAGGTCCTCAAAGATTTTTCCAGTGCCACCCCCTGCCATGGTGGCATTGGAAAAATCTTTGAGGATCTTCTTTCCAACTTTCCACTGTCCCAGGTTGTTCCAAGCCCTGTCCCATCTGGTTTTGGACACTTCCAGGGATCCAGGGGCAGCCACAGCTTCTCTGGAAATTCTGTRCCAGCCCCTCCCCATCCTCACAGCCAAAATTTCTCCCCAGTATCCCATCCAACCCTGCCCTCCCTCACTGAAGCCATCCCCCCTTGTCCTGTCACCTCAGGTCCTTTCACTGAGCTCAGCTGAGAATCCCTCTCGTTGTTGCTGTAATTTCTGATGTAAGAACACAYCCTCAGCAATCAAATTAAACCCCACAGCTCCTGATTTACAGCAGAACAGGAGCTGGAGAGGAGCATTCTCACGACCTGAGCTGGGTCCCAGTGGGTTCTCTCTGCTGCACATTTGTTCTCAGCCAGATAAAGCCCACACACGACCCTGCATGGCCAAGGGAAAAGCRTTTGCAGAGGGAGGGCAGCTCAGACACGACCCCTGTGCACTCAGGGGATGTCACTGTGCTGGTGATAGTAAAAGATTTTAAAATCATAGAAAATTCAGGGAGCTAGAAAGAAAGTTAGGCTTAGTAGGCCCTGGGAAAATGTTAAAGGTAGGCCCTGGGAAATGTTAGGCCTTGTGTTTGCTCATGTGATCATGTGAAACTGCACCTGTGTAGTCAGAATATGATAAATGATAATTGTTAAATTATTGGTTTTATTGATATAATTATTGTTTAAAGAATCATGAGAAACTATYTTAYGGGTTTGAGGGGGATCACAAGAAATCCATGCTTGGATGAAATCAATGTCTACAATAGAACAATGTAAGTTTAATAATTAATATGTAAGTTGTATAATGATGGAATATAAAACATGTTCAGCCCAAAACCATGTCAGAGTCAGATTTGGGTTTGTGCACCCCTGACACCCAGYGCTCTTTAATAAAAGCACCTGCWTAGAATCATTCTGTGATGATGTGRTCCTGAACACTTACACTGGTTTGGTTCAGTTCACTGCTGAGGGCTGAGACCTGACAAGCTCATTGGAAATGGAGCCTCAAGTTCCCCACAGCTCCCAGCTCTGCCAAGGGAGTCAGGCACAAAATCCAGCTGATGGCAGAGAAGAGGGATCAGATTTTGCAGTGGAAAGGAGTCAGACACGCAGCTGTCACACTCATCTGCACATCTCTATCCATAAATCCAGAGCTCTGACATCTACAGCCCTCGCTATCAACATCCATATGAGAACMCAGAGGACTTGGAGAGGGAAATAACATCGCTGGGATGAGATTGTTTTATCTCCCTCCCTGGCTCTCAGGGGCAGCAGCCTGAGAGCTGGAGATGTGCAGAGCAACTGCCAGCAGAGGGGAGGAAGGCACCAACACAGGAGCCTCTCTTTTCCCTGAGGATGCTGTTATTTTTCCAGCTTGCCAGTTCCAGTGAGTGCCTGCTGCATGTGTGTGCATATGCCAGCACTCTGCCCGGGAGAAAATGTGCTTTGGAAGCATCCAGCAGAGGCACAAACACACACAGCCAGGCTGAGGCTGCCCCAAACACAGCTTGGCATGGGCACAGGTGTTGCTTTGGTTTTTTTTTAAGTTCTTTTTAGCTTTCTGATGTTTARGTTTTTGTAATAAGTAATRATTGTTTTACATTCTTRTCTGGAGGAGGAGAAATTTGATGAACTCTTATCTTGTCCAGTGTCATTGGAGAGGTGGCACTTTTGTAAGTCTATAAATATTGGAGTCAGGAAATAAACTTCCCTTCTTTTTCTTCTTCTTACCTCAGAATRCAGTGTCCARATCYTTTTATTTCATGTCCTYTTACAACACACAGGCAAGAAGAGGAGCTGGGATTCTGCTCCCTGCTGTGGGCATTGGTGCCTTCCTGCCATCAGGACACATTTCTCACCCTGCCAGGTGACAGCTGGAATTCTGCTGTGCCACAGGGATGGGAAAAGAGGAGATTCCTTCATCCCTGCAGGCAGCAACAGCAGCTCCAGGCATGGGGAAGGGCCAGGACCCAATTTACTGCCCACACTCTTTGTGAGTTTCTATTTTTAACCTAATGATGGGTCTGTTCTGTTCCCTTCTCTGGTGTCACCTCACCAGGGGGGTGATTACAGCAAATCCCCGCCCAACACCCACCACTGGGACAAGGTGGCCCAAGGAGCCTCTTGGGATTCTCCACAGCCCACCAGGCCTGACCTCCCCCCTCCCTTTGTGACTCAGGAAAAGGGGAATAAAGAGACTTTGCAAAGTGATGTGAGACCTTCAGGAGAGTGAGAGTGACAGATTTCTTTGGAACACGTGTGAAGCACAGTGTATTCTTACTTATCAGGGAGTCTGGAGCACAACTTGCTGCTCCCCACATCGACACCTCGGCGTGTTTGTCGTCAGAGAGGCAGCTCTGCAGAAAGGAGCCGCCTCTGCCACTCCAGATTTGGTTGCTTGGAAGAAAAGCAGGAAGTTTTTTTTTTTCTATTACTGCCACCCAGCCCGTTTTCTCCAGTTCRAAGCCTTGCTCTCCCTCCCTCAAACATCAATGCCTCACCTCAAAAATATCCCTGCTAGGAGTTMCCAGCTTTTGTCTGCTTCACCAGAACAATCAGATTTTCAGGTTTTTGGTGTGCTAAAAACGTGTTTACCTTGTTATGATCCTGAGTGGGTCATTCTGAGGACTATCTAGATCTGAGGATTACATAAATCAAGTCAGACCACACGTCTGAGGCTGAGCCTGGCTGTGCCCAGAGCAGCAGGGCTGGCAGCTGATCAAGGCATGGAAATGCCCTTTCAGCTCTGCTCTCACCTGSCTGTGGCAGCCCGGCTCAGCAGCTCCTCACAGAGGGCTCTTTATTCCCAAGCTTTGCCAACACAGAGGTTTGGGTTCTGCAAGGCAGCACAATGACCTCGGAAAAGACAACAGGAATGATTTGACTGGAATGGAATCAAGGGACTGAGCTGCATTAACAACAGGAAATTGCTCAGAGAAAGAGCTTGCAATAACAGGCAGTTCTCCTGTCCCATGGCAACTGGGGATTAAGTGTGCATGTAGATAGGGGATAAACATGCAGATCTGATCTGAAAAGCAGAAATTTACCTAAAAACAGTTCCACAGTCCTCAATCCTCCCTTATCTGCAGTGTTTTTCGCAGCCACCTGCTGTTATCTCCATGGGGCTTGCTGGCTCCACATGGGAAGGATTCACTAAGGAGGAAGGGCAGCTCCAGKTTATCCAGCATTTTCTGTCTGTCCCAGAGGTGCAGCACATCTGGAAAGGAGCGCTGGCACCCTCTGGGAGCTGCTCAGGCTCCCAAAAGAGCTTCCTCAGGAGCAAAGCATTTTGTACCTTCACAGCAAGTTCCAGCCCCCCTCCCTGACCTTGTCTCCCAAAGGATTGGGGCATTTCCAGGGAATATCCCAAACCACAGAAAACAATCTCCACAATTGCACCCAGTGATCCCCTGAAGAAGAGAAGCCCCTGAAGAAGATGAACCACAGGCCCAGCTGTACTCCTGAAAAATGGCACAAAATGGCTGCTGTCAGCTTTGAACGTCTGCAAGGCCTCTGAGTTCTCAAAGTCCTCTCCCTGTTCACATGAAAACTTTTGTCTTGAAAAGCCTGATATTGCTCTGAGGCTGATCTTGACCTTCATGGGCCTTGGAGGTAAATTCCCCCTGCTTGGTTCTGGCTGTACAATGCAATTATCAGCCCATTCTAATGAAATTCACCCCAAGCAGAGAGGCAGCGTGAGGCTCCTCGTGCTCAGCCAGGTTCTGTYCAGGGGCTGGGAATGAAATTCAGCTTTTTCTTCACTTCACGGGTCAATTCCAGCTCCTTTAGGCCTGCATGTGAAATCCTTTTTTAAACAATTGCCTGCCTAATTAGACAACTCTGGGATCATCCCGTGCTCTCAGGGCAGCAGAATTTCCTCAGCAGCTAACAAAGAGCTCACTTTGCTTTTTCCACACCTCTGGTGGCTAAAGCCTCCTTGGACAAAGAACAACTCAAAATTATGGGCAGAGAGCTCTTGTTTCTGAAAMTCCTGGCTCTTGAGAGCTCTCCACTCCTTACTGTCATATTGCTTCAGTCTTTGGTGAGGTTTCCTCTCCTTTTCCAAGTTACCAAGGTTGTGATCAGTTAATAGCTTGAAAAGGTATCCCCCACATTTTAAACTTCTCTTGAGATGGGGATTTTTCAAAAACCATCTCCGGTCTGCATTTGGAGATGTAACTTGTCCTGTGATGCCCTGAAATGTCCAAGCATTGGTTCTGAGCTGGAAGGAAATAATTAATGAGATAATTGACATGTTTGGGGGTGCTACCAGAAGAACARGAGGTGTGCCTGCAGTGACCACCCTTCCCTGCCCTTGCACCCATGGCTGATCACAGTGAGGGACCTCAGGAAAGCAGAGAGGTTGGAAAGGACCAGCAGTGAAAAACTCTCTGGGTTGAGCAAGGAGAGCCCCCAGATCCTGCAGCTTTGTGCTGAAGAACGATGTCTGAGTGAGTCCCATGGCAGCCATGTCTCCATTTCACTCCCTGCATCTCCATCCAGCTCAGTTTGCTTGGACAGCATGGGGAGATGAGCAATTAGAGCCCTAATCAATAACAGCCAGAGCCCTCCCTGCTCTGAGCTCCWTAATTGCCATCCTGGCATCAGGGGAAGGTCAGGCTGGGGCTGTGAAAGCAAAAGGGGGAAGAGTTCCCAGTGCAAAGTGCACACAAATCCCAGAGCAGGAGGTTCTGCTTCACACCAGGTTTTGTTCAATACCAGCAGAGAGGGGAATGCTGGTGATGCCTCAGGTTTTAGCTTTGATATTTTTCAGATTCTGTGCTTCTTTAGTGGATGGGTCTGAGCTTCATATTAGGGGATGGTGAGCTCTGCACAGAGAATGGAGACAAAACAATTCCTTCTCCAGCTGGGGACCAAGGACAAATGATCCAAACCTCAGGCCCAAGAGCACAAACAACGTGGGCTGAGGGGAGGAAAACAAGAAGGATGGGACATCATAACCTAAAGCTGTAATTGGACAATTAACTCCAATATGCTAATGGACCAGAACTTAGGAAAGTGAGAGACCTCATGACCAGTTGTCCATTTTTGTGACCATTTTGGTTCATCTTGGGTGCAGCCCTGGCTGGGCTCTTGTGCTGCCCAAGGTGGATCCGTGGAGGCCTTTAATAAATCCCTGCTTTATTCTTTAGCTCTGTCCAGTCTCTCTTGTTGCTCAGCCTTCACCAGGCATCACTGGGAGGAGATACAGGTTTTGGGTGCTTCTGTGAGGATAATCCAAACTCTCAGGCTCAAGGTGTGCAATTGCAAACCACCATTTTTGTAGTGCTCTCTCTCTGGGGATGTTTCCAGGCCCCACAGCCTAAACAGCACCTCCTGCCAAGGTTGCAGCCTTGGCCCTGTGGAACCCAGGTGTCTGTGAGGAAGCAGCTGCAGCCACAGCTGGCCAGGGGTGGCCCCATCAYAGGTGGTTGGGCATCTCCAGCCACCTCCAGAGGATCACATCACATCCCCTCCAACATTCCAGCAGCATTCTGGCTCCTTTCCTCAGCTGCTGAAATTGGGAAAGGGTCCAGGCAGGACTGGGTCTGTGCTGTTCCCAGAGCTGCTTTCTCTGCCCAGTCACTGCCACCAGAGAGACAATTCCCAGCCAGGCCACCTCTCCCACATCCAAATGCTCCTCAGCTCCTCCCAGCCCCAGATAATCCTGATGAATTTTCTGAAATAGCCCATATGAAACAGAAAACAAGTCTGGAAGGTTTTGTCTCTGAGGTAATTTACTAAATAGTCCATAAATGTCTAATTTAACAGAAGCCATCCTACCTTGAAATCACTGCCTGGAGAGTTCAGAAGCATATTTCCTTTTTGTGGTAGAAGGGATAGAAAAAGAAARTCAGCAACCTCCTAAAACAGATGACTTTGTTTAAATTCCTTCCAGAATTGTGGTTTCATACCAAGAGACCCAGGCTTGCTACCAGGACATCTTTTTTRCAGGAAGATGACAATTTAATTGAGCCAGCATTCTCCATGCAGAAAAAAGGGCACGGGGATATCTGAACTGACACAGGAGCATTTCTGTAAAACACTCACATGCTCAATCCTGAGTGTGTGCCCAGCCCTGCTCCTGCTCCTCYTGGCAGGAATGCCATGCCAGCCTGCAAACTCAAGTGCAGCTTAACAGATGAGCCTGAAGACCTCAAAGGACCAGCAGGTCAGACCCCATCCCTCACAAACTGCCTGCTTGCCACTGAAAGTGAGGCCAGCTCYTCCCACATGAGGATCCATCCTAGGATTTCCTACTGAAGCATTAAATTGGAGCTGTATCCTCAGCCATTGCTGCTCCCAGCAGGGATGGGGGTGCCACATTCACCAGAGATCTGCTTTGCCCTTTCCTTCCACTTCAAATGTCCCATCCCAAATGCCAAAGGTGACATTAAACAAAGCTCTGTTGTCCCTGCCCCTCTCCCTGGCTATGCTGGAATCTTGAGGCAGCACAGAGTGAGGACTATCAGCATTCACACTCTTGTCACTGCAGGCTCCATCTGGGACAGAAATAAGCAGAAATTAGTGGCAGATAGGAAATAAAATCTTAATATATCCACTTACAAGAGAGAGGCAGCTCCAGAGGGTCTGTGAGGCAGAGCAGCTGCAGCTCCTGGGTAAAATCAAGTATTGCACAGCCAGGAGTCTCCACGGGCTGAGCAGAGCTGGAAAAGGCATCTGAGGAGCTGGGGCTGATGTGGCTGCACAGGATCCCTCAGGAGGTTTGGTGTTGCTGGGCTGAGCACAGGGGTGAGGAACCCCAGGGCTCTGTGATGCTGAGTGTGAGATGTGGTTCCTTCACCCAGGCTGCAAGCAGGGCCCAAGGCAGTTAAGGAGGTTTTGAACAGAATAGGGGAGCACCACGAGGTTAATCCAGGTCCTGTTGTGGTCACACAGTGAGGTGTTGGCAGACTGGGAAAGGACAAATTCATAAAATTATCATAGAATCACCATTCCCAGAATAATTTGGGCTGAAGGGACATCAAATCCCAGAGTGGTTTGGGTTGAAAGGACATCAAATCCCAGAGTGGTTTGGGTTAAAAAAAAGACATCAAATCCCAGAATGGTTTGGGCTGAAAGGACATCAAATCCCAGAGTGGTTTGGGTTGAAAGGACATCAAATCCCAGAGTGGTTTGGGTTGAAGGGACATCAAATCCCAGAATGGTTTGGGTTGAAGGGGTGTTAAAGCTCATCCCACCCCTCTGCCATGGACAGAGACACCTTCCACTGGACKTCCAGCCTGGGCTTGGCCTCTGGTTTTCCCAAACCCATAAAGCACAATCCCAGCTAAAAAAGCACCACAAACCTGTCCCCACCTCTTCCCCTCCTGCAACATTTCCCATTTCAAGAGGAGAGATTATTGATTGTTCAGCTTGTTGTACAGGCTGGCATGATTTATTTAAGCATTTGCCAATAAACACCAGGATGGGAGGCTGTTTTTCCAGCATTCCCACAGTGGAGCACTAGAGGAAACAATAACCAGCCCTGTGATTGTTACTGTGGGACTTCTCCTGCCAATTACACTGAGTTACAAGTTTCAGTTATGGGATATAAAATAATTAACTTCAGAAGGTCCAAGAAGAATTGCTTGCTCTCTAGGAAGGATCTTCTTCCTTTGCTTTTTTATGCCAACACAATGTATAATGACTGGAGGTTAAAAAAACACTCTGCAGACTCCACAGAACTCGGTATTTCATCACTTCTGCTGCTGAGCACCATTTTAATAACAAAAACAGGTTGTCAGGGTCATAAACCCCAGGTGAACATTCTCTTCCTGCCCACATTCCCCTGGCAGGAACAGGACTTTCAGCCAGAAGAGCACTGCATGAAAACAAAGTGCATTTAGCAACAGCTCTGGGAGATTTGTCATATAAGTTTGAGCTTAATGAAAATAAYAATCAAATTAAGGATCTTGCAAAATCTTCCTTGGGATTTTTTCAAGTGATGAGATTTAATTAAAAGTAAGCAAGGAAAAAAGAAAGCATTGCTTGGACTGAGAGGAATAACCCAGAACTGCATTCAGGACAGTGTGGGCAGACACTGGGAGGGAAAATGAAGAGCAGTGAGCCCTGCTGGGGAAGGATTTTTCTCAGGGATGGTTTCACCTGCTCAGAGCAGCCTGAGGGGTCTCTGCAGACTGGAGCAGCCTCCTCCTATACTGGTTTAACTGGGATGGAAAGAGGGTGAGGGCTGGGACACAACAAAAGGGTGCTGTGGATTATTGATTTATATAAAATCATGGAATCCCAGAGTGGTTTGGGTTGGAAGGGACCTTAAAGTTCATCTCATTCCACRCCTGCCATGGGCAGAGACACCTTCCACTACCCCAGAGTGCTCCAAGCCCCATCCAGCCTTCCAGGGACACTTCCAGGGGCWGCCACAGCTTCTCTGGAAATTCTATCCCAGCCTCTCCCCACCCTCACAAGGAGGAATTTCTCCCTAATCTCTCACCTAAACTTCCCCTCTCTCAGTCTGACTCAGACTCACATCCATTTATTGACTCCTTTCAGSCCTAATAAATATCTGAGATGTGTAGCTGAAGGTTCAGATTACATTTTGGATCCAAACTAGGTCACATTCGCTTCCAAAGCCAAAAATAAGCTCTTATTCCAAAACCACAGGATAAACAGAAGCCTTTCCATCATCATGGAGCATTCTTCAGCCTGATGTTCCTTTCAGAGCACAGACCCTCTCATGCATAAATGCCATGGTAGGACAAGGATTCAGGAGTGGCGGGTTAATGTAATAATGTTTTGCAAAATGAGAAAAATAATCAAATAAGCCCTCAAATGGAAATGRTGGCATTCACTCCCAACAGTGCAGTGTCAAAAAAGGAGATTATAATTACCTCTAAGGCTCACAACAGCAAATGCAGCTTCCCACTGGAGTTTTACCTCCATATATTAAAAAAAATCCTAATTTACAGGTATTGGCTCCATTAAGCCCTATGGAAATCCTGCACTGTAAAGCRCATAATCCTCCCCTCAGACCTCCCAGCACCTGGGGGGTGTCCCCAACTGAGGAGCAGGAAAAGCTCTGTACCCAGAGCAATTCCCTCCCTTTCAGGCCAGGATGTGCTGAGCAGCAATGACAGATGCCCGTGGATCCTCTGGGAACCCTCAGCTGCAGGATCTGATTTCAGCTCTTACAGGGTGATAATCCCTCCTGCAACAGCCACAGGCCTGACTAAACATGAGAGGAAAGACCCAAATTTCCAGGTGATGCCTCAGGTTTAGCGTTGATATTTTTCAGATTCTGTGCTGCTTTAGTGGGTGGGTCTGAGCTTCATATCAGGGGTGGTGAGCTCTGTGCACAGAGCAGGGAGACAAAACAATTCCTGCTCCAGCTGGGGACCAAGGAATGATCCAAATCTCAGGCCCAAGAGCACAAACAACGTGGGCTGAAGAGAGAAAAACAAGAAGGATGGGACTGCATGGGCTAAAGATGTAATTGGACAATTAACTCCAATATGCAAATGGASCAGAACTTATAAAAGTGAGAGACCTCATGACCAGTCATCCATTTTGTGTCCATTTTGGTTCATCTTGGGTGCAGCCCTGGCTGGGCTCTTGTGGATCCATTAAGGCTTTCTAATAAATCCCTGCTTTATTCTAATAAATCCATACTTTTATTAGAATCCATACTGGGTTCTAATGAATCCATACTTTATCACCTGCCCAAGGTGGATCCATTGAGGCCTTTTAATAAATCCCTGCTTTATTCTTTAGCTCTGCCCAGTCTCTGTTCTAGCTCAGCCTTCACAAGGCATCCCTGGATGGGGTCTGGGCTCAGCTCAGGGGCTGSTTTTGCTCCTAAGTGAGACTCAAAGTCATTTTTTTGGTTGCTTCATTCCTGTTGTGCAACCCAAGGTGAAGGATCCCACCCTGCCCCTTCATCCCCAGGGTATTTTTTGGCAGCTGGACATAACCAGGGATGGAGTTGACATCAGGAATCTCATGGGATTGCTGCTCCTCTGCTTTGGCTCTGAGAAAAAGCTGATGGGATCAGAATCTTTCAGACAAGTCCGTCATACACCCAGATCCAGACACCAGTTCTGGTGTTGAYGCTTCCCAGTAACTCTTCACATTCTACAGCTGCCCCCAGATTGGCAAATTCCTTTTAAAACCYCCAGATTTATAATCTGCCTTTGAGATCAGAAAATAAAGATGTGGAATTAAATAAAACCCACAGCAAAACAGAAACATCTCCCTGCTCCTTGCTGACCTACAGACTCCAGGARTTCAGGAGGAATTTGCAGGCAATTGTGGGGCTCCTCTCCTTTGCCTCAGCTCCAACCACAGCCTCAGCACTAATAAATGTATTTACAAGTGGTTTTTGCTCACTCCATTGAATCAGCGTGCCCAGGGTGAGTTTCCAGGTCCTGACTTCCCCCTGGGATTTTGGGAAGGGGCTCACTGCTGGCTGAGGTCTCTGATTTAATCACTCAACCTTGCCCTGCTCCTTCATTTGCWAACCCACAAAGGCGTGTGAAGAGTTTGAGTCATCTCTGAGTCAGCTCCTCTGAGCACACAGAACCCCAGGCCAGCAGCTGCAGAAAGGGAATMATTCTGGATGATGGAGAAGAAACCATCCTGGCACGAAGGCCTGAGGCTCCAGGCACGGTAAGTCCTTGCAGAGGTGACTTCATTTAAAGGGAGAGTGAATCCTCCAGCAGCACTGGGAATATGGGGAGAGGGGAAATGATGGATTTTTCCTCAGCCTTCCCCTCTGGAGGCCCCAGTGATGGTGTCAAGCAGCTGAAGGAGCAACAGGACCTGGTGGGATRCCTCCTTGTGCTGCTGAGCCAGAAAACATCACAGTGTGAAAAATGTGTATTTTATGATTGGCTTTTTGCAAATATTAAAATAAATATTATATGTGTTGTGTTAGAAAGTGATGCTGTATTAATTTTCTTAATTAGTGGATTAAATATAGTTTTAGGTTATAACATAATGTTAAAATATAAACTATGCTATGTAGGATACTTTTTTTTTCTAAAGAAAGGACTTGCACCAAGATAGCAGGTACAGGACACCTAAATCTTTCAGAGAAAAAGAATTTATTGCTCCATTATCAGAAGAAACGAACTTCTTCCTGCCTCACTCAGCCAGGGTGATGCCATTAGGATTCAGAGGAAGAAGCTGACACTGACCAGACAGAATCCTGTGTTTGAGTGGAATTTATGCATCATGGATGAGGTGTATGAATATGCAACAGGTTATTGCTTTTAAGGGTTAATCCTCTGTTAACGTGGGTCCTTTTTCAGGCTTGTGCTGCCCAGAAAAGGTACCCAGACATCCATAACTCTTTCTTTCTATTGTCTCATATTGTTCTAATTCAAATTGTCCAAATTATTATTGCTCTAATTGTATTACTATTTTTATAACCATTTATTACTATTKAACTTTTAAAATGTTAAAAYCAAGTGATTGGCGTTTTTCACCACAGATATCTTAGAAACAGAGAATGGTTTGGGCGTAGGGAACCCTTTAACCCAAACCATAAACCAAASCCCTTGGGCTTTTGGAGGGACCTTAAAGATGGRCTGGTTCCAAACCCCCACCATGGGGGTTGATTTGATCTTAATATGATTAGAAAGGTTGTGAGAGGATTCTCAGGGGAAAGGTGAAATGGTGGGGCAGGAAAGATCCACAAGTTTTTGGGATAAAAACCACTCAGGGGTGGCTACACGGCTGGTCACGGACATATTTTCTGAAAAATCCTGTAGGATTTTTTCTCTCTGAGCAGCTGAGAAGCCTGAGGAAAAGAAAAACTAATTATCTGCTGCTGTGGAATGCAACAGGTGCATCTGTGATTGGTCCATGTGAGTTGTTTTTACTTGCTGACCAATGACAGCCACCTGTGTCGAGGCTGTGAGCAGTCATAAGATTTTATTTCATATTCCTTTTCTTTCCTTTCAAGCCTTCTGATGAAATCCTTTCTTCTATTATTTTAGTATAGTTTTAGTATATTCTCTTCAAATATAATATAACGTATTAACTATATAGTAATATAATATAATATAATATAATATAATATAATATAATATAATATAATATAATATAATATAATATAATATAATATAATATATACATTTTCTTTTAATATAATATAGATCATAAAATAATAAATATAATATCATTTAATCACAATAATATAATATATATCATTTAATCACATCATATCATAATACATACATTTTCTTTTAAAATAATAAAGATCAAAAAATAATAAATCGGCTTTCTGAAGCATGAAATCAAGATTCTCATCTCTTCCCTTGCCCTGGGAGCCCTGTGAACACCACCACAACAGGCAGATGCTGCAGGTGGAAGGAATGATGGAGCAGAAGGAGCAGAAGGGTCTCCCGCAACTGGGAGTGAGTGGAAACCAGTGCTGGAGAGGCCCTGGAGCCAAGAGCCCAGCACAGGCCTCYTTCCTGGCACTGAATTCCCATGGAAAGCATCCAGCCCTGATTGCAGCAGGTGTCAGAACAAACCCCTTCAATTAGAGCAAGAGAGAGAYAGGCTCGATGGGGAGGATGAGAAAATCAAGAGAAGCCATTTCAGGCCAGACCCGCTTGGATCTGGCTCTGCTGGGCCTCAGGTTCTGACAGATCCCAGCTCATCCCACTGGGGTGTTTGATTCCTTGTTCCTCCTGCTCTTCTCCTCTGCTGAGGGTTTCTGACATTTAGGGAATAACCAAATAATTCCCATTATTTAYGGAATAAATGGAGCAAAACTTCCATTTCCTCAGCTTTCCTCATTACTGCTTCTAAGGATTTTAAGTTTTCAGCCATCTGATAAATAAAAATCCTGCCTTTCCCACACAGCTCTGTGTCCTACACCCACCAACAAGTGAAAATAATCATTTTCTTATATGAAAACCAAAGTACAGTCAAATAGTGTTTTTCTAGATGCCTGCTCATACTCCACYGTAGGAAATTAATTCCAGAGAGAATCTTGCTGAACTCCAAGGCCTGACAAACTTTTCATCCTGTAATCATTTTTCAGAGGAAGGGAAAACAAAATACATAAAACAGACAAATGGAAATATCACTAATCCCATCATGGCTGCAGAGGAAAGGGTAATAAGGAGGAAGATGACAGAGTGGAATTGTTCCACAGGGAATTTTCAGCTCGAGTTCTCTATCTCCTGAGCTTTCCTGACCACTGCCTCACCTGGGAGGCACCTGGAGCTGCCATCACCATTTGGGACAGGGGAAGATTTTGGGGTTCAGACTGAAAGAGGGGAATTTTGGTTAGATATATAGAAGGAATTGTTCCCTGTGAGGGTGGGCAGGCCCTGGCACAGGGTGCCCAGAGCAGCTGTGGCTGCCCCWGGATCCCTGGAAGTGTCCAAGGCCAGGCTGGACAGGGCTTGGATGGACCTGGGATAGTGGYAGGTGTCCCTGCCCATGGTGGGGGATGGACTGGGGTGATCTTTAAGGTCCCTTCCAACCCAAACCATTCCATAATTCTGTGATTTGTTGGTMTTTGTTGAATTGTAACAGGTTTTTGTTAATACAGAATCCCAGAACAAGTCCAACCCTAACCCCACCATGCCCTCTAAAGCACATTGTGACATGAGGAAGACKATTGCCAGCTTCCATAGAGGAAGAAAAACCCCAACTTTGGTGGGAATGGAAAATTTTAGGAGCATTAAAAGCCACCAGAGTGAGCATTGGACACCCACACCCATTTACACTGTGCACAGCAGAACTGGACTTAAACCCTGGCTTAACTGCAAGGGAAATGAGAAATGCTTTGATGAATTGAGGTTCTTCAGAAGGAACAGAAACTCTACTCAATAAAGCATCATTGKCTCAGCTCCAACCATGGACCACCATTCAGGCAGCCCTGACACTGAGCTGTGTCCATCTCTTCCTCTCTGATGTCTGTAGCTGGCAGAGGAGCTGAGCTGCACAGAAATTACCTCCTCCTCCAAAAAAAKCCCCACCCCAAAACCCCCAAARCAACCCCCAAAACTAAATTTGTAAAAGTCAGCAACCAACCCTGTCAGCCAACTTTTCACATCCACCAATTATAGCTCAGCCCCCCCTCACTTTGTCACTCAAGTATCACCTGCAAGATCAACCAGACCTTTATCCAAGTGTTTGGCATCTTTCTTGCAGAAAGATTTAAGGGATCTCGCTGAGAAAAGCGGTTCTTAGTTTTATTTTTCTATTTTAAGTCTTGCTTATTTAYGAATATTTGTCTCAGTGGTTAAACCCCTGATGTTTTACCTGTTGCAAAGAAGAAAAAAGCAGCAACACTTGCTCAGGAAAGTAGCTWAAAAAAACCTCCCAGGGGTCCAAATGATTTATTCTCTCTTTGGTCCTTCAGCCTCCTCTTCTATTAAAACATGGGTGAAGTTTAGCCCTCTGAAAATTAATTGCTGACAAGTTCCTGCTATGATGTATCTCTCCAGAGGTTTTGTTGGCACCTGAGAGCTGCTGCTCTGCACATCTGTACTAAAAACTGTCTSCTGGCCATAAATCCTGCCCTCTGCTCCCTTATATATTCCAAATGGGAGTGAGGGCCAGCTGGAGAGGGGAATTAGCCAGGCAGGCACTTCCCAGGCAGCCCCAGAGCTGGGCTGTGCCTCCAGCTAACGAGGAGGGAGAAGCAGAGACTGCCAAAGCTTTATTGATGATTTGGGACGYCCATCAGAAAGCCCAAACAATAAAATCACTGGAATTGCTGCTTGGTGCATGCAGGTTAAACCTCCTCCAGCTTTCCCCATCATTTCATTGCCCCCCCTTCCCCTTCGGGTGAAAGGAAAAAGCTGTTTTTGAGCAGAACTAAAAAACCAGCAATGCTACCACCAAGGAAAACCTGTCAAATGCCAAGCTCAGAGAGCTCAGAACTGCTTTTGTTCTTTTGAATGGGGCAGGGAAAGAAGTAATGCATGAAAAATGGAACAAGGTGTCAGTATTTATATCCACAAAGGCAAGGCAAAGGAACAGCTCCTTGATAATGGCTTTCCTGCCACCAGCCTGGGAGCCCTCAAAGGGAGGGATAAAAGCAGAGCACGATCTGAGCAGCTCAGCTCATGCAGAGGAAGAAACTCATCTGAGACACATTATTTGCCAAGCATGACCTTTGTTGGCTTGATGGGGATCTCARGAGCTGGAGGTCTAAAGGTCTTTGGCACCTGGAAGGGGAGCAGCATCCACCACACGAGTGGATTTTCAGCCACACCACAACTGCTGCTTCAATTTTCCCTCTGGTTAAGAGCTGATCCTTTTGCAGGTGAGGAGAAATGAGCAGAAAAACGTGGGRGTAGCTGGGATTGACATTTTGGACTTGGCTACTGGGAGTTATTTCGATTTCCTTAGTCCCACTCTTTGCAGAATTGGCAATTCCAGGAGGAATCACTGCTCAGAGCTCAGAGATCTCTTCACCCACCATGTAAAATCTTTCTCACAGCTTGGGATCCACATCTTGGTGCAGTTGGGAGTGGAGGCCCAGGCAAGCATCACCCACCCCTTGCAGAGGCAAAGGAGGGCTCCAAATTCTCCATCCTGAGTTTTATTTTAGGGATAAATCTTGCTTTCCCTTGCAAAATGGGGTGTAGCTGGGATTGACATTTTTCACTTGGCTACTGTGAGTTATTTGGATTTCCTTGTCCACCTCTGGCAGAGTTGGCAATGCAATTCCAGGAGGGAATCACTGCTCCTGCTCAGCTGCCAAAAACTCAGAACTCTCCTCTCACCCACATGTAAAATCCTTTTCCACAGCTCGGGATCCACATCTTGGTGCAGTTGGAGTGGAGGCCCATGGAAGCATCACCACCCTTGCAGAGGCAAAGGAGGGCTCCAAAGTCTCCATCTCTGGATTTATTTCAGGGATAAGATCTTGCTTTCCCTTGCAGAAAGCAGACACAATGAGAGACATCAAGCAGCAGGAGGAAGGGTTGTTAGTGTGCAAACAGAAATAATAATAGGAAAATGAGTGATGGAGAATTCAAGAGGAATATCAGGGAAATATCCAGCACAGACAATCACTGAGCTCTGCCATCTCTGATGTGGAAAACACTCCTTGGCATGGTGAGACCTCAGCCTGCCCTGCTCCAAATACTGCCCAAACCCAGAATTTTTGTCAAACCAAGAGCCAGAACCCCCAGCCTGTGCCATCCCTGTTTTAGGGCTGAGGAGACCTGGGGAGTCTGGATCTCCTTCTCCTGCTCCTCCCCATGGAGAATCACTGTTTTCATTAAGGGAACAGCTCCTGCCTTTCCTACCTGCAAACTCTGCAGTGTTTTCCAGCAAGAGCTGCCCAGGAATATAAACCAGGCACATTTGTGCAGAAAGAATGACAGGATTAAGTTTTGTTTATGTTTCCTTCCTCTAGTGTACTCCTGATGCCAGAAGAGATGCAGATGCAGAAGGAGTGGAATATGACTGTACAATAAACAACAATAGCTGGATTGAACCATTTTAGGAGCAAGAATAAATTTACAAAACAAAAAAAAAAAACCCAACTTAAAATAAATAGCTACAGCAGGAGCACATCCCAAGGAAGCAGATGGTACAGCCTGTTTTACTAATTATTTTCAGACCCAGTTGTAGAAATTGGAAGTGATAAACAGCATTTCTCTGTCAGGATCCAAAAGTGTTTGAAACAGTCTAACAGAGTTGAGTAATTGCAGGAATGTTCACAGAGGATCTGAAGTCACCATGTCAGTACAGTGTGGTTTTTAATTTAAGTGAGTAGTGATAGCACATTCTCTCATATGAGAAGGAAAACAGAAGCAGGAAATCCTGGCATGGTTTGGGTTGGAAGGGATGTAAAGATCATCCATTTCATCCCCTTACACGAGCAGGGTTATCTTTTCACCAGACCAGCTGCTCCAAGCCTGTCCAACCTGCCTGGGAACTTCCAGGGATGCAGCACAGCTTCTCTGGGAAATCCATCCCAGCCTCTCCACCCCACAGGGAAGAAATTTCCTTTCCAATATTCCATCTGACCTGTTCTCTGTAGTGGAAACCCATTGTCCCTTGTCCTGTCACTCCAGTTCTGATGTGGAGTCAGTTAGAATTCATCTCATTCTGATTTTCAATTAGCAGTTTTGATTTTCTCCTTTATTTATTCATTCCTTTGTCCTCACACACTGCCCAGGCCCTCTGACAGATGTGGTCACACTGGACAGGCCAAAGTTTGGGGGTTCCACAGACTCTCTATCCCCCACAGACAGCCCCCATTCCTGATCCCTCTGTCTGGAACACCTTCCCCCATTCCTCTCTGATCAGCTTCACAGAATTAATAATCTCCAGCTCCTGTTCTGTTAGAGCAGACAAAACAAACGTTGCTATTCCATTTTCTCCTCTGGGGGCTCACCAATGGGCTGTGACTTCACAGGAGCATTAACAGCCCACAGGCGCCCCAACCATCCATTATTCAGGAGGGAAGAGAGAGGCAGAGTTAAGTTTCCCCAAATTCATGCTGTGCTGCATTAATGACTTTGCAAAGGCAAGAGGAAGCAGAATTTTCAGAAGGATCCTTTCCCAGCCCAAATGCCACAGAGATGGATCAGAGAACAATATAAGGTTGGAAAAAAACTCAAGATCATACAAGTCCAACCTCTGAAATCTCAAAACTTCATGGTTTAGTGCTATCAAGAGAACTTTCTGCAGCCTTTCAAAAATTAGCAGAGCAGCACTTTTGGGGGCAAAATCTGCAGTTTGGCATAGAAGGATTTGTTCCTTTTTGTTGAACAGGCAGTACAAAAAGAATGGTCTGACATGAACAAAGAAAGCATTTAAGGTAAGTCAGAAACAAAAAATGGCTTTCCTTCCTGGTGGACTGTGAGGCACTGCAGGGAAACAACCCTCCATGAGAGAAATTGCTAATCCAAAGATTTTTTGGGGAAAATGGCACCTCCAGCTCCAGCACTGAAGCATCCCCTGGCTGCAAAATTCCACCACATCTCCACACATCACAGCAAGCCTCTGTGCTCAGGGCACCAGGGAGGAATGGCCTTGGATCCCTGGGAAACCAGGTGCTTCAGGCAATCTTTCTATTTCAAGGAGAGAAATTCTATGAGGGAAAAAAAAAAAAAAAAAGGCAAAAAAAATCAATGATTCCACTTGAAAAATGGTCACCAAGTCATAAATCCCATTTTTGCACCACAGCTGGGTCAGTCTCTGCTCCTCCTTCTCCCTGGTTGCAGGGGGTTGAGCTCCTGATTTCAAACTTATTTTCAGGAAGAACAAAGCAGGCTGCTGCCAGCACACCTGCACCTGCTTTGGCTGGGCTGAAATTTGGAAAAGCAGAGAGCTCAGGGTTTCACTCCAGAGCTTTTGGGCAGCAGCACAGCCAGGGGTGCTGTGGATCAGGCTGGGACCACACCAGAGACAGAACCACACGGTGGGAAGGCTGGAAATCCCTCCAGGATCATCAAATCCAACTTTTGACCAAACTGTGCCTCTTACACGCTGAGCACTTGGGACACAGGCTGTCCTGTCACGGGCACATTTTATGAAAAATCTTTCCTTAGATTTTTCTCCTGAGAAGCTGAAGGCCTCAGGAACAAAATGTAAACATGATTATCTTGCTGCTGTGGAATGCAACAGGTGCAATCTGTGATGGTCTCATGTGGTTGTTCCTAATTAATGCCAATCACAGCCCAGTGCTCAGACAGAGTCGAGCCACAAACCTTTTGTTATCATTCCTTCTTTTCTGTTCTTAGCACCTTCTGATGAAATCCTTTCTTCTATTCTTTTAGTAAGTTTAATGTAAAATATAATAAAATAATAAATCAAGCCTTCGAAACATGGAGTGAGATCCTCGTCTCTTCCCTCATCCTCAACCCTGTGCACTGTCACACTGTCCCCACAGCAGCATCCCGTGGCCAGGACAACATCTGCCAAAATATTCCACAGCTCTTCAGCAGGCATTCATGAGCCTCTCTCTGGCACAAACACACACCTGAGCCATTTCTGTGCAACCATTTCTTTAAACCCAGCAGGAGAGAACAGCTGTATTTATAGGGTTTAGGCTTTATGGAGCAGTGAATTCTTTATCGCGTGGCAAGACACAGTTTGCTTCTCTACTCTAAGGAAAAGCTGGAAAAGTCGTCCAGGGCAAATTCCCAGAGCGTGGCAGAGCTGGTGATAGTTACAAGACATCCTCTCTTTATTAAAGCCTACAGTAAATGGGGATTGAATTCCATCTGCTTCTCTCAGTGCCTCCCCGGAGCGCTCCTGTGCAGGTTAAGGTGACAGGCACAGTCGGTTGTGGCACCCACCAGGTGCTGGGCTTGCTCCAACACTGAGGGACCAAACGACCAAATGTCACCTCTTGAGTTAAAAACTTCAACACTGCAGCTCTGGAGCAATAAAAGAGCAGATGGAAGCAGGAATCAAAGAGGTTGGCTGCAGAGAGCTGCTTCCAGAGAAAGTTACTCAGCACCTTTTGACTTGCAAAGCATCTTATTGTTGCAGGAGGTTGGGAGAGAAGCCTGGAATGTCAGAGTGGGGCAGGTTTCATGGGGCCACAGAGGGTCACCTGCTCAGCAGGCCATCCCAGGCAGCATGTGTGAGAGCTCTGGAACAGGCTTCACTGGGATCTGCCACATAAACTCATTTTGATGAATCCATCAGAGTGCAGGGTTTAACGGGACCACAGAGGCTCAGCTGGTGCCACATCCAGCAAGGCCCAGCAGTTGTGCAGAGGTCTGAACAGCTTTACTGGGATCGCCACATAAACTATTTGTTGTGATGAAGTCCCAAGGGGGCAGGTTAAGGGCACAGAGGTCACCTGCCTCAGCCAG
The DNA here is from genome assembly GCA_002167245.1 of Sporophila hypoxantha. Taxonomy (NCBI): domain Eukaryota; kingdom Metazoa; phylum Chordata; class Aves; order Passeriformes; family Thraupidae; genus Sporophila; species Sporophila hypoxantha. The sequence continues at coordinate 1,366,676 of NDFG01000083.1, forward strand.
GGCCGTCAGGACAGCCAGCTGTGTGCACGAGAGTTTTGTAACAGCTTCACCTGGGGATCAGCCACATAAACTCATTTTGGGGGATGAATCACAATCCCAGAGTGGGCAGGTTAGGGCCACAGGGCCCAGCCAAGTGCTGGAGGTAACAGCCACCCTGCTGGCACAGGAGGGATCTTCACTCATGCTTCATCAAGAGTTCTTACATCCCCCAGCCAGAGAGGAACAGAGCAGACACAGCATCTGTGACCTGGCAAAGTGATGCTTGTGCACACTGGGGAGAAGGTGCAAAAGATTCCATTGTGAATGAAACACAGAAGAGCTCTGGAACAGCTTCACCTGGGATCAGCACATAAACTCTTTGATGAATCCCAGATGGGGCAGGGTTATGGGACAGAGAGCTCAGCTGGTGCCACCTCAGAGCCAGCAGTTCGTGCAGAGAGCTCTGAGATGTTCCCAGGAGGGGACAATCACAGCCAACCTCCGGGCTCTGTTCCAGTGCCACATTGCAGTTCTGCCTCCTGGGCAGGGAATTGCTGGCTCAGAGCCCCTTCCGGGGCTCCGGCCATCGCTGGTGGCCTGGGCTGAGCCTGGGCCCCTGACCCTGCCACAAGGAAACGGGGACAGGGCGACAGGGACAAGGACGGAAGGGACACGGACGACAGAGGGCACGGGACAACAGGGCATGGGGATGACGGGACACAGGATGGACAGGAGATGGACGGAGTGGACAGGACCCCAGAACAGACAGGGACACCAGACACGAGGATGGACCAGGATGGACAGGATGGACAGGATGGACAGGACACTCAAGGGACCCAAACAGGATCTAGATGGACATCAGGAACACCCAGGGACACGACAGGACCAGAGCTGAGGGCCCCTCCAGCATTCTCAGCCCATCCCTCAGCCTTTCCTGCCTCCAGGCCCTCCCTCAGTTTCCACAGTGCTCCAAGGAGCTCCTGGCCCATCCTGAGGAACCCAGGAGTGGGACCAGCACCCTAAGGACAGCACTGGCCTGCAGATGGGACAGTGCAGCTGGGATTTGGGGTGTGACAGTGCAGCTGGGATTTGGGGTGTCACCAGCAGGTGGGACAGGGCAGCTGGGGTTTGGGGTGTGACAGTGCAGCTGGGATTTGGGGTGTGACAGTGCAGCTGGGATTTGGGGTGTAACAGTGCAGCTGGGGTTTGGGGTATGACCAGCAGATGGGATTTGGGGTGTCACCAGCACATGGGTCAGTGCAGCTGGGATTTGAGGTGCTGGGGGATTATCCCCATGGATTTCAGTCCCAGGGTTCTTGCTGCCTTCAGTCTTGCAGCAAACTCTGCTGCACCCCAAGGCAGCTCCTCCAGCCCCACTGACCCCTCCAAACCCCATGAGGAAAACACCCAAACCAAGCCCTGCCCCATACCTGGTGAGGCCAGAGGTTCTATTTATAGAACACCTGATTGCAGCTCTCTTTGTACCCCCCCTTTCCCATTACCTCATGTCTAGGGCTTGATTTCAATCACAGCCCTATTTTCACATAAAACCCCAGCTATTTTTAGGGCGAAGTAAGTAAATGGCTCATAAATAGCTTCTTGATTCCTACCAGTTCATGTTGCTCTTACATGTCCTACTTCTCTCCTCTGAAACTTTTGTCCCTCCCTGGTGACAACGTGTCACAGGGAGCTGTACCTTAAGTGTTTTCTAATAAAGGAAGTCAGGGAGGGAGAGGAACCAGGTTCCTGTAATTGCCTCAGCAAACAGCCCAACATGCACTTAGACAGGAGGATTAGGGGGCCTGGGTGACAACTTAATTTCACACCTCTCATGATTAGAGCTGGTAGGAGAATTGATTTCTCTCCCTGCACTGCCCACATTCCAGTTTGGAAGGAGCCACCCAAACTTTTCACAAAGGATAAATGGATAGGGGGAAATTATTTCAATTGACACAGCTCYGGTTTTCTTCAGCTAATCAAAGGCAGCCTCCTAATTAAAGCAGTGTGTAAAGAGCAGAGGGAAAATASAACTGTCCTGTCCTGATGCTTCCCACCTGGATGGATTTACCTGCTCAGCTTGGAGGAGGAGGAGGTTCTCCTCCATGAAAGGGTGTGCAATGCTCTCTGAATGGGGAGCAGGGCTGGGGGAAGGAAGGAGCTGCCTGGTTCCTGCTGGGCAGCCCTCAAAAATGTGCACTTAAGTCACAAACCCCAAAAATGTGGATTTAAGCCCCCAAAAATGTGGATTTAAGTCACAAGCCCACCCCGGGTCTGAGAAGTTGGGGTGAGGAGTTGGAATATTTGACACTGCGCAGGTTTCCAGCTGGGAAACAGGGACAAGCCCCCTTCCCTGCCAGGGATCCTGGAACTGCCACTGCCCTGAAACATGTGGCACTTGGGGACAGTTGTGCCACTCCAGGCTGGGCCATTTTAGCCCCTGGAAGCTGAGCATCTCCCACAACGTCCATCCCAACCACCCAGCTGCAGCAGCAAGTCCCTAACCCCATACCCKGAGTTCTGTGATCCCATTGCTTATTTTAGGACAACCCCAGCCTGACCCCCAAACCAGAGTGAGAGTGGCCTCCCCTAACCCTGAGACCTTGGAGAGACTTTAAAAAGCTTTAAACACTGAAAAATACACCAAGCAAACGTTAAACATTGAAAAATACAGCAAGCAAACTTTGAACACTGAAAAATACACCAGGCAGCAGCCAGACCAGGAGAAGAAGCTTGTTCATAATGGTGACAGCAATAAAGCTGKAGCACGATTTGCTGCTCTGTGCCACACATTTGTTTGGAGTTAATCTTATTTGCTTTTGGAGGGTTTCTCAGCTTTTCAATAAGCAGAACATGAAAGCAGTGACAGGTTCAGCAGGTGCCTCGTTCCAGCAGGGAAATCCTGCTCTGGCAGTGAAGTGCTCAAACACAAAGAATATTCTGTGCAAATTCTCCAGCATAGGCTGTTCCCACKTTTCCCTGTGCTGCCATCCCATTCCTTGGGAGGGTCCTTGGGGGTCACCCCAGCTCTGTTTGGAGCTGGGCTGAGCAATCCCCACTGCAAATCTCTGCTGGCCCAGGACCCCTGAGCTGCCCCAGGGCTCCCCCAAATCACAGTGACACCATTTCACAAGCTGTGTCACTGTGCACAATGGGGAAAAAACCCCACAACTCAGGGCCATGGAGCCTCCAGAAACATTTTTGGGACTGCAGGAAGTACAGGCAGCTGCTATTATGTCTCATCTGAGCTCCCTGTCCCAGAAAAGGGTTATCAACAACTTTTATTTGTATATTTATTCTTAAGCATAGACAGCTGTCCTAGAGAGGTGCCAAGTGACATTTGATGTGGCGCCCTTAAGCTGAGAAGAATTGCTCTGTAGTTTGCAACTTACTGTACATGTTTGCTTGTCAGGGAAGGCTACAAACCTATTTTAATTAAAAAGTGGAGCTGGGGACTGACAGCTGAGCTGAGCTGCTTTGAAAAGAAGTGCTGAGAAGAGGCTGGGAATGAGTTTTAAGTTTCTAAAATAGCCCCATGTTTTATATCAGAGGGAAAAAGGAACATCCCTCAATGGCATTTTACACAGTCAGCACAGGACAATGGACTGAAAYCTGAAGGTTCAGAATAATTCCAGTTGGAATTAACTCTCCTGGGGATGTTTGTTTTATCAGCCAGATGCCCAAGGCTCCTTACACTCCTTACACAAGAAGCACAAATCCCCTTCCTCCCCCCAGCCAGCAGAACCACGGGGCAGGGAGAGGGAGAAGAAAATTGCTTTGATTTGATACACTTCAACTGGATTTGGCATTTTAAGGAATAGCTGCACTTTTCCATGGACAATGAGTTCAAAGTGAAGCCCTGAGCTTCCCTGCACAGCATCCTGAGGGGAAAGGGAGGAATTTCATCTCTTGGTGTCCTTTGCTGACCCCAAAACCAGGGCTGGGGACCACCAGTGGCTCTGTGCCCATCACAGTTTGCTCCTACAAAAACATCTTGCACCAGCTCTCCAAGCAGCACCTAATTGAAACATAAAACCACACTCCAGCTTTTTTATAGCACATACAAATACTGCTTCTCCTCCTGGAACGTTTGAACGTTCAAGGGGAGCGCGTGGATCAATAATTCTTCTATTAGATAATTGAAACATGCCTCTTGATTTACACTAATGCACTTGTTAAGCAATAAGTGATGGGGCTGTGYGCAGGTCTGCAGTGCTGGAGCTGGGCTTTGATTCATGGGCTGGCCCAGCTCAGCTCAGCCAAGCCCAGCTTTGCTTTTCAGAGGGCTTTACCCACCRAACATCTGGCAGGGCAGCTGGAGCCACCAGGGCTCCTCAGGGAATAAACTCTTGGATTTAAGGGGTCKTTCTCTCTACTTAAAAGCATTTTTAAACCTCTGCCAGCAACCAAAGAGCCCAAAGGAGGCTCCTTCAGGCAGCCCTGGTGCTGATTCCCCTTTCAGAGCCCCTGCTGACCTTTCACAGCCCAGGACAGGGCAGGTCCCACGTTCAGCAGTCCAGGGATGCCTTGAGAAGGCTGAGCTAGAACAGAGGCTGGACAGAGCTAAAGAATAAAGCAGGGATTTATTAAAAGGATCTCCTCAATGGATCCACCTTGGGCAGCACAAGAGCCCAGCCAGGGCTGCACCCAAGATCAACCAAAATGGTCACAAAATGCACAACTGGTTACAAGGTCTCTCACTTTTATAAGTTCTGCTCCATTTGCATATTGGAGTTAATTGTCCAATTACAGCTTTAGCTCCTGCAGTCCCATCCTTCTTGTTTTTCTCTCCTCAGCCCACATTGTTTCTGCTCTTGGGCCTGAGGTTTGGATCATTTGTCCTTGGTCCCCAGCTGGGGCAGGAATTGCTTTGTCTCCCTGCTCTGTCCATCACCCAATCACCCCCCCCTAATCTGAACGCCAGACCCACCCACTAAAGCAGCACAGAATCTGAAAAACATCAAAGCTCAAACCTGAGGCATCACCAGAAGCCCTTCCCGAGGTCCTCACCCCAAATCCAGAGCAGGACAGCCTTGGGAAGTCCTTCCCTGACACACACCAGGCCATGCCAAGGCCCAGCACTCAGCCAAGCAATTTGGTTCATCAAAGAGAAACATTTTGGCAGTGCCTGGAGGGAGGTGGGAGCCCAGGAGCACCACAGGACACTGCAGCAGCTCAGCCCTGGCTCAGGGCACAGCTCTTGGTGCAGCTCTCATTGKCTGCATCACTCCTGGCTCAAACTCCATGAAAAGTTCAGCTCAATTGTACTTTCTGGAAAGTGAAGCCATAATCAATGCATGAGCAGGCAGGCTGGTTCTGCTCCAGCACAGGCAGGATTAATTCCCATCGGATGGGAAGCAGCAGGATCTGTCTTGCWCTCATTAGCTGTTACTCAGCTCCTCAAGGAGCAAACACTTCARGTGCCATTTTTTGGTCAGAACTGCCTGATCAGTCATCCCCAGTGCCTCAGGGGAAGGCATAAATGTAGGACTTTTGCTCYCTAGAAGGGGTGGGTGGAAACCTGATGCTCCAAGGTCTGCCCAGAACAGGAAACAAAACCTGCCAGAAAGGTTCACCTCGAGCTGGCTCATGAATCACCTGCAGCAGGAAAGGACCTTCAAAGGCTGTGCCCAGAGGCACTGGCAAGCACAGCTACACAAACAAGGCTGTGAAGATCAGCTCCAAAAAGCCACCTGAGCTTTGTGGCTTCACCCCAACTGTGGGAACTCTGCACATCACTRCGGATGTGAGSAGTATCCCGAGACCACGTRGYGAGCCYAGACCCTCTCGGGGGGCTCGGAGARCTTGGCATGATGCCCGGAACACTTGGTGGTTGGACTTTGATCCTTGCAAGTGAATTGCCAGTTTGGTATGAAGCCTGGAAGATCACACAGGTTTAAAGGGTGTTTTTATAAGGTGTGCACAGGGTGAAAATGTAGATTTTAAGATTTTTAGTATTAGGGTAATGGGAACAAGATGGAGGGAACAAGGCGTGTCTCGTCCTTCTTCTTTCTTCTTCTTGTTCTCCATTTTTTGCTGTGATGTTGGCACCTGGGGATTGGTTTYGGATAGAGGTGCACTGTCTAACATGGGTGATGGGTATTGGAAAGTAAAGGTAAATATGATATACGTAATTTGTAGTATAAAAGACGACGCAGCCTCGTGGGAGGGCTGGAGAGCGTTGTGGCTGCCGTGCTGAACAGACCTCTGTCTGGCAGGGAGAAAATTTTGTAGATAAGATAAAATAAACAACCTTGAGACCGAGAAATGAAGAGCCCTGACTCCTTCTTCAAGCACTGGGCTGGGAAAAGAGACTTTTGAACTTTTCTCGGGGTCACTCTGACCACCAAGAGATCCCGACACCCAACCTTGCRTTTGCCTTGTTTACCCAGCAGCTCATCCAGAATCAGGTTGGATAATGGAATAAATCCCTTCCACTGCACTGGCTGGAGCAGAGGAATGGTGGAGCACAGCTCACCCCCTGCCTGCCAGCACAGCCTCCAGCTCCTCCAGAGGATCCCATCACCCTGGGGTATTCACTGGGGACAACAGGAGGACAATGCCATTATTTTCCTGCCCCCAACATGGAAATGTGCTCAGGCATTAAGGTGAAGCTGCCAGGCAGTCATGGGAGGTGTAATTAATAATCCTTTGCTTATTYAGGCCTCTGGAATCTTAAAGAAATGCTGACAACATTCCATAAGGGTGAGTCCTTCCCRCTCAGCTTACCCTGAGCAGCAGGGCCTGACTTGTGAGAGGTGGGCTTTTAATAAAAGCAAGGTGGGTTTGGGATGTATTGCAGAAATGTCACCAGGGTGTCACTCAGGGGCCACCCYTGCCACCTGAGGGAAAGGATTCAAATATGCAACCCTCAGATTATTTGGCTCAGGTTGGTTTAAAGGCTTTTCAGGACTTTGTATTTTCTCTTTCTGAAAGAGAAAAGGATGAGGAGTCACRTTTTTCCCCTTTGGAGGACCCCAGTGCTCCCCTCCAGCCAGGAGATAACCCAGGGGTTTGTTCAGATCTCCTCCCACTCCCTCCTCGTCCAGCAACAGCTGAAGAAGCACCCACATGCTCCCAGCTCAGGACAGGAAGGTGCAAGGAGACACCCCAAGGAAATTTGAATAAATAGAGCCAGTGGAGAGTCTGTGCTGGGCTCCCCCCACAGCACCCCAACCCTCCCAGCACAGCAGGCACCAACGATTGCACCAGCCTGGAGAGTTTCCAGCTGATGTCAAAGCCCAGCTGGACACAGTTAGCTCAGTCTAAGCCTAATTGTGCACAAAAAAATAAATCCAAAAAGCAAAAATCTGCATGTGCTTCAGTGACCAACTACTGTGAGCAGGCAGGGCCAGGGGATCTCTTCACATTCTTTGCTTCAGCAACTGCAAGTAAATGCATCAACATCTCCTCAAGAGCAGAGCAGGAGTCAGGACAAGTCCCTGCAGCTGCAGGAATATGTGGGAAGGTCCCAGCAGACTGTGGGGGCTTTATGTTTCAGGAATGAGGGAGGTTATGGTGACAATTAAAAATYGAGAGAGCTGGCAGAGCTTCTCTTCCTTCAGCAGGGCCCAGATCCTGCAGTTAAACACAGGTGTTTTCATGAATTAAGTGAGGTATTAAACACAGGTGTTTTACTGAGAAACCTGCATGAAGGAAGGTTTTAAACACAGATATTTTCATGCGAAATCTGCATTAAGTGAAGTGTTAAACACAAATGTTTTCATGAGAAACCTGCATTAAGGAAGGTTTTGAACACAGGTATTTCATGAGAAATCTGCATTAAGTGAGGTTTTTAACACAGGTAGTTCATTAGAAACCTGAATTGAGGTATTAAACACAGGTATTTAATGAGAAACCTCCATTAAGGGAGATGTTAAACACAGATGATTTCATAAGAAACCTGCATTAAGTGAGGTATTAAACACAGGTACTTCATGAGAAACCTGCTTTAAGGGAGGTGTTAAACACAAATGTTTTCATGAGAAACCTGCTTTAAGTGAGGTATTAAACACAGGTATTTCATGAGAAATCTGCATTAGGTGAGGTTTTAAACACAGGTGTTTTCATGAGAAACCTCCATTAAGGGAGATGTTAAACACAAGTATTTTCATGAGAAACCTGTTTTGAGTGAGGTGTTAAACACGGATGTTTTCATGAGAAACCTGCATTAAGTGAAGTGTTAAACTCTTGGATTTAAGGGGTTCTGCTCTGTTTTCTCATGAAAACAAATGTTTTCATGAGAAACCTGCATTAAGTGAGGTATTAAACACAGGTATTTTCATGAGAAACCTGTTTTGAGTGAGGTGTTAAACACAGATATTTTAATGAGAAACCTGCATTAAGTGAGGTCTGGGCAGCACACAAACAAACTGCTGATAGGGACTGAGAATGCCAGGATGGTTTGGGTTGGAAGGAACCTCAAAGATCATCCTGTTCCACCCCCTGCCAGGGACAGGGGCACCTTCCACYGTSCCAGGGTGCTCCAAGCCCTGTCCAGCCTGGCCTTGGACACTMCCAGAGCTGGGGACTCAATCATGGTGAACCCCATCCTTCCTGGGAGCATCCTGAGCCCCTGCCCTGCCAGCAGCTGCAGGAGAGGGGAGAAAAACCAGAGTCATCCTCCTTTAATGAGGATCCAGTGTTAATTGTTGATCTCAGTCAGGGCCAGCTGAGCTGGAAGGTGCTGAGGTGTTGCTCAGAAATGATCCAGCGCTGATGGGTCTGACAGGGTGGCACCAAACCCGTGGTGGCACCAAATCCATGGTGGCAAACACCCCCCTGCACAGGTCACCTGGGGTGGCAGCTCAGTTCTGGGCTTTAAAGGGAGACAGGGACAGCAGAGAAGCTGCAGGAGTAGCTTTGTACCTGCTCTGCTCTCCCTCCCACATGAGGAGTTCACAAAAACACCCCCAGGCCTTGCAGACACYATCTGGTTTGTCTCCCTTTTTTAATTTTTTTTTTTGGACATCCCAGGGGTATCCCTTCCCTGTCACTTTGCTGGATCAGCTTCTGAAGTGATACTTACAGGAGTTATTCATAAAGTGAACAAGGGGTTTCAGAGTCGAACATGAAATTGCTTTTATCCACTGCACAAAGTGACAAATCAGGCAGCAGCACTGATGACTCCCTGGGAAAATCCACCTCCAAGAAGGCTCCATGAGGGCTCCTAATGCAGTCAGGGAAAGGAGGGAGGCGAGACAGGGGCCAGGAAGAGCTGCCTGGTCTCAAACATGCCCCAGAGCAAGTGTTCTCAGCTTGTTTGCTAATCTCTTGTGACCGATTGCTGAACCAAAATCTTCCTTCCTGGACAGAGAAGGGAAGAAAACACCCAAAAAGYGCAACACTTCAGCAATAAATAGGATGTTAATTAACCATGAGAGCATTCACCTGCACAACCAGCTCGAGGAAGAGCCAGGACTCAGCACAGCCCTGGTGGCTGTGATCCCCAGGGAGATTAAATGTCTGAAACCTCCAAAAGCAAAGAACAGCTTTCACAGAGAGGCCACAGTGCATCTCCTCTTAGCTAATTGGTTCTTTTTATTTAGATAAATAAATAACAGCTGTCACTGTGGCTTGCAAATGGATTTGATGAGAGAAATCTGTGGGATGAGTTAATTCACAGAGCAGTTTCTGGCTCTGTCCCACCTTGTCTGGCTGAGCAAAGGCAGCTCAGATCACCTGGACATTTTACAGCTCTCCAGGTCCCCAGTACCTGGGGGAGGAGTGAAACTCCTTAGATTTTTGTTGAAAGCCAGAACTCAGGACTTTCTTAAAAGGAAATCCCTTGCACAAATGTGGGCTGTGTCCCTTCAGCCCTGGGCAGGGAGCACATCCAGCCTGGCCAGAGATGGGGCTGGGATTCCCTGCTCCAGGGCTCCTTCTCCCACCTCCAGCTGAGCAAAACCTCCTCCATAGCAGAGCATGGCCTTTCAGAACTTCCCCAGGACACACTGACTGATTATGCAATGAAGGCATAACACAATCCCAYGGAAAGGTAGGGAAGCATCTTAACTAGATTTTCCCCCTAAAAGTTCTGTTTCAATGGCATTTTAAAGAGTCAGGAAATTCAACAAAARGTTTTGAATTGTGGAGCTTCTTTAAATTTTGGTGAGAGAAGAGAAAGGGAAAATGGTGCACAGGGGCTGTTTCTTAYTCACATCCAGGTTGCTGGATAAATTCCTGTGGCWGGATTTCCTTCCTTAAAMAACAGAAAAATMGAATGATTTCTTCATTTCATTATAAGRTGATGTTTTCTACAGAGAAAATCCAGGCACAGAAAGGAATTCCCCCAATACCCAATGTCAGCTTTGCAGAGCAGCAAGAATTCACTGGGAGGAAGTGCCTGGATGCAGCCAGAGCCTCTAGATTGATGCCAGGCTCTGGTGTGACCCATTGGGCACCTTCATGGTGGGCCATAAAGCATTTTGGGATGATCCTGTCCCTCTGTGTGTGTCTGCAGCAGCACCCCCAGCCCGTGGCAGCCTCCTGGGAATGGTGAGCTGAGCACACAGATGCACACATGGGCTGAAATTGCAGCTCCTGGGCGAGCTCCAAAACACAGGTGGTGATTTCTGGACCCTGGATATGTTATCTGCTGAAAAGCAAAAATTACAGTGATCAAGCAGAAAGGAGCATTATCTTCCTTCCATCATCCCCCCTCCTCTGGAAACCCTCAACAGGGTCAGCTGCTTCCCAGCCTGCCCTGATCAATCACTGCAAACACTAAAAGCAGGGAGATATCCTSCTTCCAGCCATTTGTCAAGTGGAACCTGGCAGGTTTTAGTCCTTTTATTAGTTCTGCTTGTGAGAGAAATTCACTTGAAGCCAGTGTTTAATGCAGTGAGGACACAGCACATATTTCTGTAGGAGAGAGAGAGCTGTAATCCAGCTGGGAGCAGGGGTGGGAAGGGAATTAACAAAGCCTTGGGCTGGAAGAGAGAGGAAAAGAGAAGAAGAGAGGTGTCCCTTGCCTTGACCTGCTGTCCTGGACACACATTCCTRCATGCTGCACTTCAGCCTCTCTCTGAAATGTATTGCAAGTGGGGAGAAATAAAGCAGGTGTGTGGTGGTGGAAGGAAGCAGAGAGTCTGTCTTGGGGCTTCTTGCTGCTCAGAGTGACTTCAAGAAAATGTTAGAAAGTCTCTTTTCCCAGCCAGGCGCTGGAAAAAGGAGTCAGAGCTCTTCATTTCTCAGTCTCAAGGTTGTTTATTGTTCCTTATCTATACAATATTATCTTCTGTCCAGCCAAGGTCTGTTCAGCAAGACAGTCCAGGCACTCTGCCTGCCCCCAGGGCAGTGTTATGTCTTTATATTAAAAACTACGTGTACAATATTTACAATTACTTCTCAATACCTATCACCTATGTTAGACAGTGAGCTTCTACTCTAAACCAATCCAAAAGTGCCAACATCACAGCAGAAGATGGAGGCCAAGAAGAAGAAGAAGGAGAAAGGCTGGACACACCCAGATTCATCCATCTTGCTCCCTGAACCCCCATTCTAGAAAACCCCAAAATCTACTTTTTCACCCCAGGATAAATTCACTATTATTCTACTTAAGTGTTGTGTCTTGCAGATCTTTATATAAGGTTGGTAACTTGCTCCACAGGTCATAATCAAACCCACAGGGGCATCTTGGGCTCTGTGCCAGGGTCTCTGAGACCCCTGGCAGGGGTCTGGGCTGCTCAGGACACCCAGAGGGACATCCTGGGTTCTSACATGAGCCCAGCACCTGCTGGTTCATCCAGGAGAAATCCTGGATGGAGAGAGAGGATCCAGAGGTGCAGCAGGGACGGTGCCATGGGCATCCCACTGGCTTTTCAGCTGTCCAAGTCCACCCAGACTGCCTGGCATGGATTGTTAAGGCTGGAAAAAGCTCCCAGGACTGTGACAGTGTTCACAGGGGTCCCAGGACGAGGGAAGAGATGGAGAATCTTGACTTCATGTTTCAGAAGGCTGATATTTATTATTGTATGATATATATTTATATATTTATTTTTTATTATTATTTTATTATATATATTTATATATTTATTATTTTAATGATATGTATTATATTAAAACTATACTAAAAGAATAGAAGAAAGGATTTCATCACAAGGCTGGCAAGGAAAGGAAAGAATGATAACAAAAGCTCGTGACTCTCAGAGAGTCTGAGCCAGCTGGGCTGTGATTGACCATTAATTAGAAACAACCAACATGGACCAATCAAAGATGCACCTGCTGCATTGCACAGCAGCAGATAATTATTGTTTTTCTTTTCCTCTGAGGCCTCTCAGCTTCTCAGGAGAAAAAGTCCTAATGAAAGGATTTTTCATAAATATCATGGCTACACAGGACCATCAAACCCAACCTCTGACCGAATAACCCATGGCCACTAAACCCCATCAGGAAGTGCCACATCCCTGTGTCCCTCCAKTGGGGCTTTTCCCAGTGTCACACACAGCCCCAGAGCAGGATCAGCTGTTCCTAAAGCCCTCCAATATTCTTTAAGCCTGGAGAGCTCAGGCACAGAGGGATTAAGAGAACTGCCCAGAGATCACACAGAGGAGCGRGTGTCAAATTTGGGAATGGAACTTTTATCTCCTAAAAAACCTCTCTGGATCAGTGCTCAGTGGTTTATGTCAAACCTTTTTTTTTTTTTGGCTGCACAGCAGCTGCTGGAGGGGTTTGGGCTTTCCCCTCCCAGGCATTTACACCGTGCCCAGCCCTGCTGCTGCAAACCCAGCWCTTTAATAACCCCAAAAACGAGGAGTGCTGGAAGAACAGCGAGAGAGGAGGATCACAAATGGGACAGAACCCATCTGGGACTGCTCCCTGCTCCCTCCTTGCTGGCAGCTCTCATTATTCTCCAGCAASGGCAGCCGTGTTTGCCTCTCTCTCGCTTGTCAGCACGAGCTGACATTTGAGCCGTGCTGATGAGACCTACCAGGGTGAGACACATGTTTGTGGTCGCTTTGGGCGACCAACTGCCAAGGCCTTGAACTGCTCCTTTTTGATTTTCCTGCTCTCTGCTTCCCTGGCAGTTGGAGCCTCGCTGCCTCCCGGGGATCTGAGCAGGAGCAGGGGCTGCTCTCACCTCAGCCAGGCTCTGCTCTGCTCTGGGAAGGGGTTGATGCTGTGTCTGGGGGTGCAGAGATGCTGTCCTGCTGCACYCTCAGTTTTTGGGGAGCTCTGTCCCAGCTGCTCCATCTCCAGCAATCCTGATTAACTGCAGGCAGGGATCTGGCCCCAAAAATCCCTTTCTAAGGCACGTGAGGACATTGGCAGGGTAAGCTCTGCCAGKAGCTGTGATTGTGATGCCACTCTTCACCACAATGTCACTCTCCCACTTGTCCCAGTGTCACATTCCCAGTGGGGAACTGGCCAGTCCTGTGGGACTGACTGGGCAGGGAGGGGACTTTGCAAGGGGACAAGGCTGCAAACCCCATCCCCAGCATTTGGACAGTGTCTAACATCAAACTCTGTCTGAGCTGCTGTCAGTCACCAATTCACAGTGCCTGAGCCAGCCACGTGCAACAACCCAGGTCCTGTCACATCCCAAATCCTGTCACAACCTGGATCCTGTCACATCCCAGGTCCTGTCACATCCCAGGTCCTGTCACATCCTGGACCCACATCCCAGGTCCTGTCACATCCCAAATCCTGTCACAACCTGGATCCTGTCACATCCCAGGTCCTGTCACATCCCAGGTCCTGTCACATCCCAGGTCCTGTCATATCCCAGGTCCTGTCACAACCTGGATCCTGTCACATCCCAGGTCCTGTCACATCCCAGGTCCTGTCACATCCTGGACCCACATCCCAGATCCTGTCACATCCCAGGTCCTGTCACATCCCAAATCCTGTCACAACCTGGATCCTGTCACATCCCAGGTCCTGTCACATCCTGGTTCCACATCCCAGGTCCTGTCACATCCCAGGTCCTGTCACATCCCAGATCCTGTCACAACCTGGATCCTGTCACAACCTGGATCCTGTCACATCCCAAATCCTGTCACAACCCAGGTCCTGTCACATCCCAGGTCCTGTCACATCCCAGGTCCTGTCACAAACTGGATTCTGTCACAGATCCTGTCACATCTCAGGTCCTGTCACATCCCAGATCCTGTCACATCCCAGATTCTGTCACATCCCAGGTCCTGTCACATCCAAGTTCTGTCACATTTTGGATCCTGTCACATCCCAAATCCTGTCATATCCCAGGTCCTGTCACAGCCTGGATCCTGTCATATCCCAGGTCCTGTCATATCCCAGGTCCTGTCACATCCCAGGTCCTGTCACAGCCTGGATTCTGTCACAGATCCTGTCACATCCCAGGTTCTGTCACATTTTGGATCCTGTCACATCCCAAATCCTGTCATATCCCAGGTCCTGTCACAACCTGGATCCTGTCATATCCCAGATCCTGTCACATCCTGGACCCACATCCCAGATCCTGTCACAACCTGGATCCTGTCATATCCCAGGTCCTGTCACATCCCAAATCCTGTCACAACCTGGATCCTGTCACATCCCAGGTCCTGTCACATCCCAGGTCCTGTCACATCCCAGATCCTGTCACGTCCCAGGTCCTGTCACATCCTGGATCCACATCCCAGGTCCTGTCACGTCCCAGGTCAGTGGATGGGATGCTGTGGTGGTGCTGCTGTAAGAAGGATTTGCACCACAAACACTTTGGGCCCAGCTTGATTCTGCTTTYCACATTCCCWGACAATTTACATCAGTGCATAAATCAGAACTAAAGCAGAAACTCTCATTTCACTTTCATGGATGGGTTTCATATTCATTTTGCAGGAGTATAAATAACAACACAAGATGTGGCATGAAGGAAGCTTTAAGGGAGAGATCCCAGCTCATTTAACCCAGTGGAAGTGTGACCTGTGTTGAAAGAAGCCCCATACTCGTGACCCAGGAGAGAGCTGAAGAACCAAATGACAAAAATAAACCCACAGCACGCAAAGATCATCTTCCTTAGGTTCCTRTAGCTCTAATACTCCCAGAAAAGGCAAATAAATATAACAGTAAAATCCAATCTGCCCTGTGTGAGCACTGATGTGTGGCACAGATTGAGGACAGCTTGTTTTCCCCAGCATAAAGCTGTGAACYATTTCTGAACTGGAGCTGTTCTAATTAGTCAGGAACATTTAGGTCAATTACATCAGCGTGCTGGCCACTACAATTCCTGTTATTAATTGTATTCGATTCCACATTTGCAGCTATTAAATACAGTATCTCCCAAGTACCTGTGTGCAGTTTTAACCCAGCAGAAAACAGYGGAAAGTATTTAACACAGAGAAACGGCCAGGTAATGGCAGGCTAAATCCACCCCAGCCCCATGCWTCATTTATCTCCTCTCTGCGTGTGCCTGGAGGAACCAGCACATGAGAGACTCAAAGGATTTGATTTCCTTCATCCTCTTTTCTCTCTGGACCAAAGTCCTCTCTCCTCAGCTGTCCTGTACATGCTGAGGCTGCTCTACTGCCCAGACACGTGGGCAGCACCTCACAAGGGCAGGACAGGTGATTTATCTCTCTCACAGGTGCCCAGAGCAGCAAAATGCTGCTTTGTGGAGGTTCTGGCCCAGCTTTCACATGGTTACAAAGGCTTGTGCTTTCCCTCCCCCACAGCCAGGACTTTACACTCCTTAAAAAAGAAATTCACTTTGAAGAAGTGTTTCTGTGTCCTACGATGTTAAACTGCTAATGGGAAAGGAAATGTATTCATGATTCACTGTATAAAAGCAGCCTTGGAGGAATGCAGATTGTATTTTCCCTCTGCAAACATTTGATCATCCCAATAAAAGAGCAGCCCCACCTTTCCCACCAGCTCAGTAAATCACAGGGAATGGAAACAACAGGTTTATGGTTGTCACGACGGTCGTTAGCACAGGGTTTTATGGGTTCTGAGAGAGGGGGGAGCCTGCTCGTGGGCACGAGGTGCCTCCTGAAGGACTGCAGGACTCTCTCCAACTCATCCTGCTGCTCCAGGCTCTGTTGAATATGGAAATGATGCTCCTGGTTCAGCCCACCCCTCCCGGAGCTCCAGGCAGAGCCCAGAGGGTCCTGGCTGCTCTCCAGCCCTCATGGAAATCCCTGCRCTGGGATCTCCTGSCCTGGGGCTGCTGAAGCACCCACACACCTGAGCCYCTCCAGGGAACAGCTCTGAGCTGCTGCTGTTGCCATTAATTAATTCRGTTGATTGGGATTTGAGCTTACAGCAAGGATCAAGGCCARGTTCCACAGCTGGAGTAGAAGGCAGCTTCAGTCCAGGAGTGCTTTTTATCATCATGTCCTGCTCCRTGGGGAGCTGGACACTCATCTGCCACATGCAGACATATCTGCATATCCCAGGAACCATAAAATACCCTGAACTGGAAGGGACCCACCCTTTGGGATCCCCAAATTCCAACTCCTGGGACCAGCAGAACCTGGCACTTAACTCCTGGAGGAATCCACCTGAATCCACCTTCCCACTCCAGGGAACAGCTCTGAGCTGCTGCTGTTGCCATTAATTAATTCTGTTGATTGGGATTTGAGCTTACAGCAAGGATCAAGGCCACGTTCCACAGCTGGAGTAGAAGGCAGCTTCAGTCCAGGAGTGCTTTTTATCATCATGTCCTGCTCCCTGGGGAGCTGGACACTCATCTGCCACATGCAGACATATCTGCATATCCCAGGAATCATAAAATACCCTGAACTGGAAGGGACCCACCAGGATCCCCAAATTCCAACCAGCAGAACCTGGCACTTAACTCCCGGAGGAATCCACCTGAGACACCACCAGCCTTTTGGAAGGAGATCACCTCTTCCCAGGCATCTCCAGAGGGAGCTGGCAGTGACCACCCCAGGCTTTTAAATCCCCTGAAATGTGCTGCAGCATTTTGTACCTGCAGTTTACTCTCAGCCTCCAAAGCTCCGAGGAGACGCCGGCTGCTGCCTGGGCTATAAATCAGGCAGGGAGTGCTGAGCCAGAACGTGTGGCAGTAATTTGGGTGATGATTTAGGGTCTGGATGCTCTTCCCAAAGCCTCAATGATGCTGACAGAGCCAGGAGCTCATGGGACAGCACCCCTGGGCTCACACTGTCCCCTCCACCATCTCTCCTCTCCATCCCTCTGCCTGTAGGACTCCATGTTCCCCWACCAGAACATCTTTCTCCCTTTCTCCACAGGATTTCACCCTCTGGAATGACTCTGTACAATGAAATATRCCTATTGTAACCCCTGGAAATGGTTTTGTTTTATTGGAATCCCCTGCCACAGGAAAACTCTGTGTTCCCCTACCAGAACATCTWTCTCCCTTTCTCCACAGGATTTCATCCTCTGGAATGACTCTGTACAGTGAAATATCCCTATTGTAACCCCTGGAAATGGTTTTGTTTTATTGGAATGCCCTGCCTGTTTTATGGCCAGCTCTGCAGATGAGCTGACAATAAAGGAGGAGGAGGAAGAGGAGTGTTTGAGAGGGGCTGAGCAGCTCCTGCCAACTCAGTGCTTCCCAAGGAAGCACTCAGCATCTGGCAGGATTGAGATTTTGCCTATTTTTTTTTAAACTCTCCCCCTCCTTTTTTTTCCAGTATAAATGAATTTTAGCAGCAGAGTGAGGGTGCAGTGGTGCTCAGGGCAGGATGTGCTAACGAGCTGAGCCTGGTGCTGCCAGAGCAGCCTCCCTGTCCACCTCTCCTTCTGCCTTTTCTGCATTATAATACTTAGCCTTTTCTAAAAATAGCCCCAGTTCTTGGTTCTTTTTAATACAGCCTTCATAAAAAAGCAGTTCTTAAAGTTCTCTAAAAGCTTTGCTGTGGATTTAAGAAGCCGGGCAAAGTTGTCATCCCAGGAAATGGCAGCAGAAACACCAGAGCTGCTGGTGCAGGGCTGATCTCKGAGACTGAGCACAAACATTCCCCACAGGGTGATGCCAAGCACAGCTGCCTCAGTAAAATAATGAAGATAATAAATCAGGGAGCCATTTAGCACCTTTTCCCCCAGTAGCTGTTCTCCATCTTCCAGCAGGGAGGGAAGGAATGACAGATGYAAGCTGACCTGAGCCATGGGAGCASTGAAGGCGTGTTCCAGACCAGGAGGTGTGAGGAGCTCTCTGCCTGCTTTCCCCAGGCTCAGTCACACCAGTTRTGCATCAGAAAGGTGTTGCTGCACCTGAAATTTGGGTTCCAGTCCCACAGCTGCTTCTGACAGGTTTCCCCCCATAACCAGCTTGGGTTCTCTGAGCAGTTCCTCACTGGTGTGATGTGCTGGGCTCCTGCCCCACCTGAGCCAGGATGGAGAAGCAGGACAGGAGCTGACCCAACCCCCTGGGCTATTTCTGAGCTCAGTTTCACAGCACTGCKCCCATTTGCAGTGTCTGTGCATTCTGGCAAGTCACAGATCTGGAGAGAGGGTGCTGAGAAGGGTTGTGAGTGACTCAGGCTTGTGGAAATAAACTGCTTCGGAATGGACACTGTYAAAAGATTGAGCTCTTTAAACTTATCAGGAAGAAATTCAAAAGGTAATTTGATTATAGTGTACAAACACTTTTACAGGAAGAAATTATCAGATACTGAGGGCTCTTTAACCTGGCAAGATGAGCAGAGACAGAATCTCTTAGTGGAAATTAAAGGCAGGCAAATTTGGATTCAAAATAATGTGGTTTTTTTTTTTCAATGGGGTAGTGAATCACTGGACAACCCAGGAGTGTGAACTCACTGTGAGCTGGGTTTGGGTCTCTTTGCAGACACTTCTTGTAGGGAGAAACTCAGAGAAATCAGAGCAGGGGTCTCCAGTCCCCAGGCAGAGCAGTGGGGATGACTTTACCCTCTGTGGGAGGGGCTTTGCACCCACCCGGGCTCACGTGGGGCAGGTGAGGAGATGTTCATCCATGGATTTGTGTTCTGAGAGCTGAGGGAAACCAACAGAGCCAGGGAATCCACACCAGCTGGGATGATGCTTGTTCCAGAAGAGGAAAACAAATGAGAAGAGGGACCCTCAGAAGCCACCCTGTTGACGGTTGTCACAAGGTTTTCGGGGTGAAGGAAGAGACGAGATGGGCTCCATGATCAGAAGGCTTGATTTATTATGTTATGATATATACATTGGAGGAAGGCCTGATGCAGCCAAGCCTCTAGATTGATGCCAGGCTCTGTGTGACCCATTGGCACCTCATGTGGCGCATAAAGCATTGTTGGGATTGATCCGGTCCCTCTGGTTGTGTGTCTGCAGCAGCACCCCAGCCCGTGGCAGCCTCCTGGGAATGCGTGACTGACACACAGATGCACTACATGTCGGCTGAAATTGCAGCTCTGGCGAGCTCCAAAACACAGTGGTGATGTTCTGGGACCCTGGATATGTTATCTGCTGAAAGCAAAAATTACAGTGATCAAGCAGAAAAGGAGCATTATCTTCCTTCCAATCATCCCCTCCTCTGGAAACCCTCAACAGGAGTCAGCTGCTTCCCAGCCTGCCCTGATCAATCAAACTGCAAACACTAAAAGCAGGGAGATATCCTGCTTCCAGCCCATTTGTCAGTGGAACCTGGCAGTTTTAGTCCTTTTATTATGTTTCTGCTTGTGAGAGAAATACACTTAAGCCCACTGCTTAATGCATGAGACACAGCACATATTTCGTTAGGAAGAGAGAGAAGCTGTAATCCAGCTGGGAGCAGGGTGGAAGGAATTAACAAGCCTTGGCTTGGAAGAGAGAAGGAAAAGAAGAAGAGAGGTCCTTGCCTTGACCTGCTGTCCTGGACACATCTATTGCCTCCATGCCTGCACTTCAGCCTCTCTCTGAAATGTATTGCAAGTGGGGAGAAATTAAAGCAGGTGCGGTGGGTGGCTGGAAAGGAAGCAGAGAGTCTGTCTTGGGGCTTCTTGCTTGTCAGAGTGACTTCAAGGAAAAATGTAGAAAGTCTCTTTATCCCAGCAGGCCGCTGAAAAAGGTCAAGCCTCTTCATTTCTCAGTCTCAAGGTTGGTTTATGTTCTTATCTATACAATATTATCTTCTGTCAGCAAGTCTGTTATCAGCAAGACAGTCAGGACACTCTGCCTGCCCCCAGGGCAGTGTTATGTCTTTATATTAAAAATACGTGGTACCAATATTTACAATTACTTCTCAATACTATTCACCTATGTTAGACAGTGAGCTTCTACTCTAAACCAATCCAAAAGTGCCAACATACAGCAGAAGATGGAGGCCCAAGAAGAAGAAGAGGAGAAGGCTGACACACCCAGATTCATCATCCTTGCTCCCTGAACCCCCATTTCTAGAAACCCCAAAATCTACTTTTTCACCCCAGGATAAATTCAACATTATTCTACTTAAGTGTTGTGGTCTTGCAGATCTTTTATATAAGTGTTGGTAAAACTTGCTCCACAGTCATTAATTCAACCCACAGGGGATCTTGGGCTCTGATGCCAGGGGTCTTCGGAGACCCCTGGCAGGGTGTCTGGGCTGTCAGGACACCCAGAGGACATCCTGGGTTCTGACATGAGACCCAGCGACCTGCTGGTTCATCCAGGAGAAATCCTGGATGGAGAGGAAGATCCAAGGTGCCAGCAGGGACGGTGCCATGGGCATCCCACTGGCTTTTCACCTGTCAATCCATCCAGACGCCTTGATGGTATTGTTAAGCTGGAAAAAAAGCTCCCAGGACTGTGACAGTGTTCACAGGGGTCCCAGACAGGGAAAGAGATGAGAATCTATGACTCCATGTTTCAGAGGTGATATTTATTATTTGTATGAGGTATATATTTTATAATTATTTTTATTATTATTTATTTTGATATATATTCAGATATTTATTATTTTTGATGATATATGATTATATGAAAACATATACAAAAGAATAGAAGAAAGATTTCATCAGAAGGCTGCAAGGAAAGGAAAGAATGATAACGAAATGTCGTGACTCTTCAGAGAGTCCCGACCAGCTGACTGTGATTTAGCCCGATTAATTAAAAACAACTCAACATGGACAATCCACAAGATGCCACCTTGTGCATTGCACAGCAGCAGATAATTGTTGTTTTTCTTTTCCTCTAGCCTCTCAGTTCCAGTGGAGAAAAGTCCTAAGGAAAGGATTTTACATAAATATCATGACTACACAGGGACCATCAGAACCCAAGCCCTGACCCGAATAACCCATGGCCACTAAACCCCATCAGAAGTTCCACATCCCTGTGCTCCCTTCCAATGGGCTTTCCCAGTGTCACACACAGCCCCAGAGCAGGATCAGCTGTTCCTAAAGCCCTCAAATATTCTTTAAGCCTGGAGAGCTCAGCACAGGAGGGATTAGAGAACTGCCCAGAGATCACCACAGAGGAGCGTGTGTCAAATTTGGCGAATGGAACTTTTATCTCCTTAAAAACCTCTCTGGATACAGTGCTCATGGTTTATGTTCAAACCTTTTTTTTTTTTTTTGCTGCCACAGCAGCTGCGGAGGGGTTTGAGGCTTTCCCTCCCAGGCTTTCACCGTGCCCAGCCTCGCTGCTGCAAAACCCAGCTCTTTAATAACCCAAAAACGAGGAGTGCGGTGAAGAAACAGCGACGAGAGGGGGATCACCAAAGTGGACAGAACCCATCTGGACTGCTCCCTGCTCCCCCTTGCCGTGCCAGCTCTCATTATCTCCAGCAACGGCAGCCGTAGTTATGCCTCTGCTTCTCGCTTGTCAGCACGAGCTGACATTTGAGCCGTGCTGATGAGACCTACCAGGGTGAGACACATTGTTGTGCGTCGCTTGGCGACCAAACTGCCAGGCCTTTGAACTGGCTCCTTTTTGATTTTCCTGCTCTCTGCTTCCCTGGCAGTTGGAGCCTCGCTGCCTGTCCCGGGATCTGAGCAGGAGCAGGGGCTGCTCGTCACCTCAGCCAGGCTCATGCTCTGCTCTGGAAGGGTTTGATGCTGTGTCTGGGGTGCAGAGATGCTGTGCTGCTGCCACACTCAGTTTTCTGGGAGGGCTCTGTCCCAGCTGACTCCATCTTCCAGCAATCCGATTAAACGTGCAGGCAGGATCTGGCCCCAAAAAATCCCTTTACTAAGGACGCTGAGGACATTGGCCAGGGTAAGCTCTGCCAGAAGCTGTGATTGTGATGCCACTCTTCACGCACAATTCACTCTCCCACTTGTCCCAGTGTCACCATTCCCAGTGGGGAACTGGCCAGTCCTGTGGGACTGACTGGGCAGGGAGGGAGCTCTGCAAGGACAAGGCTGCAAACCCCGATCCCCAGCATTTGGGGACATGTCTAACATCAAAACTCTGTCGAGCTGCTGTCAGTCACAAATCACAGTTGCTGAGCCAGCACGGTGTCACAACCAAGGTCCTGTTCACATCCCGAGATCCTGTCACAACCTGGATCCTGTCAATCCCAGATCCTGTCAATCCCAGATCCTGTCACATCCAATCCTTATGTCACATCCTCCAGGTCCTGTCACATGCACAGGTCCTGTTTCACATCCCAAATCCTGTCACAACCTGGATCCTTCACATTCCCAGGGTCCGTTCGTCACATCGCAGATCCTGTCACAACCCTGGATCTGTTCAATCCTTCTATGGATCCTGCTCTACACCTGGTTCCACATCCCAGTCCTTCACATTTCTCAGTCCTGTCAATCCAGATCCTGTCACAACCTGGATCTGTCAAACCTGGATCCTGTTCACTCCCAGATCCTGCACATCCCAAATCCTGTCACATCCCAGGTCTGTCCACAAACTGGGATCTGTCACAGATCCTGTCACATCCCAGATCTGTCACATCCCAGATTCTGTTCACAATCCCAGGTCTTGTCACATCCAAGTTCTGTCACATTAGTTGGATCCTGTCACCATCCCAGATTCTGTCACTTCCCAGGTCTGTCACATTCAAGTTCCTGTCACATTTTTGGATCCTGTCACCATCCCAAATCCTGTCATATCCCAGTCCTTCACATCTTGATCCTAGTCATATCAGATCCTGTCACCTCCTGGATCCACATCCCAGATCCTGTCACATCCCATCCTGTCACATCGCCAAATCCGTTCACAACCTGATCCTGTCACATCCCAAGTCCTGTCACAAACGTGGATCTGTCACAGTCCTGTCACATCCACACAGGTCCTGTTCACTATCCCAGATCCTGTCACATCCTGGATCCACATCCAAGATCCTGGTTCACATCCTGATCCTGTCACATGCCCAGGTCTATCACATCCCAGGTTCTGTCACCAACTGATTGTCACAGATCCTGTCACATCACAATCCTGGTTCGCACCCAGGTCCTGTCACATTTGGATCCTTCATATCATCCTGTCACATCCTGGATCCACATCCCAAATCCTGTCACAACGGTCCTGTCACATCCCAGCTGTCCTGTTGTCACAAATCTCGCGATTCTGTCACCAGATCCTGTCACATCACAGATCCTGATCGCATTCCCAGCGTTCCTGTCACCATTTTGGATCCTGTCATATCCCAGATCCTGTCACATCCTGGATCCACATCCAGATCTCTGTCACATCCCAGGTCTTGTCACATCCCAATCTCCTGTCACAACCTGGATCTGTCACATCCCAGATCCTTCACGTCCCAGTCCTGTCACATCCTGGATCTGTCCACATCCCAAGTCTGTCACGTCCCAGGTCAGTGGATGGGATGCTGTGGTGGTGCTGCTGTAAAGAAGGATTTGCACCACAAACCACTTTGGCCAGCTTGATTCTGCTTTACACATTCCCAGACCAATTTACATCAGTGCATAAATCAGAACTAAAGCAGAAACTCTCATTTCACTTTCATTGGATGGGTTCATATTCATTTTGCAGGAGTATAAATAACAACAACAAGATGTGGCATGAAGGAAGCTTTAAGGAGAGATCCCAGCTCATTTAACCCAGTGGAAGTGTGACCTGTGTTGAAAAGAAGCCCATTATCGTGACCCAGGAGAGAGCTGAAGAACCAAATGACAAAAATAAACCCACAGCACAAAGATCATCTTCCTTAGGTTCCTTAGTCCTCTTTATAATACTCCCAGAAAAGGCAAATAAATATAACAGTAAAAATCCAATCTGCCCTGTGTGAGCACTGATGTGTGGCACAGATTGAGACAGCTTGTTTTCCCCAGCATAAAAGCTGTGAACAATTTCTGAACTGGAGCTGTTCTAATTAGTCAGGAACATTTAGGTCAATTACATCAGCTGTGCTGGCCACTACAATTGCTTATTAATTGTATTCGATTCCACATTTGCAGCTATTAAATACAGTATCTCCCAAGTACCTGTGTGGAGTTTTAACCCAGCAGAAAACAGGAAAGTATTTAAACACAGAGAAACGGCCAGGTAATGGGCAGCTAAATCCACCCAGCCCATGCTCATTTATCTCCTCTCTGCGTGTGCCTGGAGGAACCAGCACCATGAGAGACTCAAAGGATTTGATTTCCTTCATCCTCTTTTCTCTCTGGACCAAAGTCCTCTCTCCTCAGCTGTCCTGTACATGCTGAGGCTGCTCTACTGCCCGAGACACGGCAGCACCTCCACAAGGCACGGACAGGTGATTTATCTCTCTCACAGGTGCCCAGGAGGCAAAATGCTGCTTTGTGGAGTTCTGGCCCAGCTTTCACATGTTACAAAGGCTTGTGCTTTCCCTCCCCCACAGCCAGGACTTTACACTCTTAAAAAGAAATTCACTTTGAAGAATGTGTTTCTGTGTCCTACGATGTTAAAACTGCTAATGGGAAAGGAATATGTATTCATGATTCACTGTATAAAAGCAGCCTTGGAGAATGCAGATTGTATTTTCCTCTGCAAACATTTGATCATCCCAATAAAAGAGCAGCCCCACCTTTCCACCAGCTCAGTAAATCACAGGAATGGAAACAACAGGTTTATGGTTGTCACGACGGTCGTTAGCACAGGGTTTTATGGGTTCTGAGAGAGGGGGAGCCTGCTCGTGGGCACGAGGTGCCTCCTGAAGGACTGCAGGACTCTCTCCAACTCATCCTGCTGCTCCAGGCTCTGTTGGAATATGGAAATGATGCTCCTGGTTCAGCCCACCCCTCCCGGAGCCTCCAGGCAGAGCCAGAGGGTCCTGGCTGGCTTCCAGCCCTCATGGAAATCCCTGCTCCTGGGATCTTCCTGCCTGGGCTGCTGAAGCACCCACACACCTGAGCCGCTCCAGGGAACAGCTCTTGAAGCTGCTGGGTTGCCATTAATATAATTCGTTGATTGGATTTGAGCTTAACAGCAAGGATCAAGGCCATGTTCCACAGCTGAGTTCAGAAGCCAGTTCAGCCACGATGTTTTCCAGAGAAAATCCAGGCACAGAAAGGAATTCCCCCAATACCCAATGTCAGCTTTGCAGAGCAGCAAGAATTCACCACAGAATTCTCTTWAGGACCCACCCAGTGCAAGGAATTTGGGATCAATGAGGCTTTTAGAGCCTCCAAACCCAGAATCTCACAGAGCAAAGGGAAGGAAGGCAGAGTTTCCCTCTCAGAGCTGAACYCCAGGCCAGGAGGTCACGCTCAATTTGCAGAGCAGGGGCCACAACATCCCACCAGCTTCTGAGGGGCTGCAGCTCCTGAGCAGCACTAGCCAGCAATTATGTACCAAAAGAGCTCCCAGATGRGCAGGGAATGTGATAACAAAATGTCCCAGTTTGTGGCATTTTCTCCCTCCCTCTCGCTCTTCCTCTCTCTTCTGTCATTGTCCTTTAGAAAGTGAAGGTGAGGAATAAAGCTCTGGTTTTAGAAACTAGTGCAGGTCCTAAAAAGCTGGAAAATGAAGCACAGAGATTTCCATGGCATAAGGAAATCACACACTCCAGGCCAAGTCAGGCCTCCCTGTTGGGGACTCTCACTGGAGCAGCACTGAGGTGAAATCCAGGGAAGTCAGCAAGGTGGGAAGGCAGATCTGCCACAGCTTCTTCCATGGGGACAGGTTCCTCTCCCTGCACCCTGAGAACTGATTTGGACTTTCCTTCTCCATGTGACAAATGCTTTACCAGCCAAGTCACTTTGTCAGGGCTTCAGAGTGCCTTGAAGGGGACAAAGCACTTCCTTAGGAGCTCTTCCTAAAGGTTAATCTGATTTTTTGAGGGCTTGGTTCTGTGCTGGGTTTCCACTGTGCCTTCCCCAAACAGTTCCATGCATGAATCTCTGGGTCAGATGAGACATTTATCAGTGCTCCAGCAAAGAGCTGGGCAAGGAAACAAGAGGAAAGAAATGTTCTATTTATGGCTAAGTTGTGTGAAGTTGTTTTGGATTAGAGTGATCAAAAATTCTTTTGGAAAATCCAGACTCGTGTCGTTCAAACCACATCTTCCCAGACACGGGGCTTCACCCCTGACACTCTGCTCTCTCCTGGAAAATTGCCTGGGACCCACTTGGACCTGGATGCCCTTAAAGAGGTACCAAACCACCACAATTCAATGACCATCAGTCTTCTCCCAAGCAGACCACTCCAGATTTTCCAACAGAAGAACAAAAACCCCACCAGCAAGAGCTGCTCTGGATCTTCCAGGCTGTCCTGGAGCCAGCCAGGGCACGTGTCTGGGGGCTGGCTCCAATCCATGCTGCCCTGCTCAGGCAGTTCCTTACATCATTTACCCTACACATGACACAAAATGATTATTGCTGATCACCTCAAATGACTTCCCTTGTGAGCACCTGGTGGATGAAATCTGAGAGCACACCAGGGACACACCAGCTTGGGTGAGTGGTTCTTTTGGGACACACTGGGACCTGGATGCCCTTAAAGAGGTACCAAACCACCACAATTCAATGATCATCAGTCTTTCTCCTGGCAGACCACTCCAGATTTTCCAACAGAAGAACAAACCCCCCAGAGAGAGCTGCCCTGGATCTCCCAGGCCATCCTGGGGGTGGGGGCTGACTCCAGTCCCTGCTGCCCCTGCTATCATCTCTTACATCATTTAATCCACAAAATGATTATTCTGATCACCTCAATGACTTCCTTTGAGCACCTGGTGGATGAAACTGAGAGCACACCAGGGACACACCAGCCCTTGGGTGAGGTGGTTCTTTGGGGACACACTGAGACCGATTTCCTGGGTCCCACTCTAATTATTTCTCATTAGTCTATGGGTTAATTAGCTCAGGAGCCTCTGTGCCACCTCCTCCATGCTCAGGAACCTGCCACAAACCCTTGGCAATGTTTCTCCATCACAGCCCAAGGCCGTGGCTGCTCTGCTCCTCCCCAGCACCTCCTACACAAACCACCTCACTGCTTCTTGCACTTTTTATCTCACTTAGTTCTTGTCTCTCATAATATTTAGAGGCTCTTTGGGATACAAATAGTATTGATTTGTATGTACAACCACCTAGAACAAGGAGGGTTCAGGTCCTCAGCCCAAATAATAAATAATAGTTAATATAGTTCAGACATGACCAGCGAGTTTCTACCTAAAAATGTCAATAAAGCAGGGCCATATTGATGCAAAGAGACATAAAATGTGAACTCCTTCAATCCAGGCACTTATTTGTCTCTGTTTCTGAGGCCAGGAAGGAAAGAGCTGTTAGCAGTGAATAGTATTTTATTAGCATCATAAACCCCAAGAGCAAAGTTTGTGTCACAGAGAACTGCACATGCATTTGAAGGCTTAATTTATGTTCTTGACTCTTCACTCTTTTTTTTTCCTTCTCTTTTTTTTTTTTTTCCCCAAAGAGGGGCATAATTTAGAATAAAGCCCAGTAGTGTCTGTAGGGACCTTTGGGTGAAGGGGATGTTGGTGCAAAACCAAACCCACACCCTACAGAAATCCTGTCTGAGAGAGCTCAGTGGAATTAGCACATAAATCCATTCTGCAGAGCCCCGTGGAAGCTTCAGGAAAACCACATTTTATGTGCACCAGGTCCTGAGCATCAGCACTGGGGAATGCCAACAGCCCCAAGGAGGGGAAGGAGGGACTTCCTGAGGAACTCCAACAAATCAGCAGTGGAAAATCAGTGAGGACAGAAAAACCAGCATGGCTTTGGTGCCTTTCCATGAATTGGAGKTCAGCAGATCTTGAGCTGATGGGAGACACAGCAAGCACACCAGCACAGCCCCATCTCCACCCAAACCAATCCAGCATAAGGGGTCAAAACTCCTGCAGCTCCTGCTCATTCTCCTGCATTCCCAACATTTTCCTCTGCTCTGGCTCCTTGGGAGAGGGGTTGGGTTTCTGGGGATGCTTGGGAACAGATATTGCAATGCAACCACAATCAAGCCCTGGTAATCAGCAAATTACAGCTTTCCATACATCCCAAAGCTTTTAACTCCCAGCTGCTTATCATGGTCTGTTTACARGGTGACAATTCTGCAGAGCACGTTCTGTGCCTGTTCCAGAGCTGTAAATACAGCTTTAACGACCAACAGGCARTTATTTAACATTCTGCCTGTTTCAGAGAGAGAAAACAGACAAGGTGAGTGCTGGAAGCACAGAATTAAGGGTTTATGGCAAAGAAAAAGGCTGCACAAGGAGCTGTGGAAAAGCAGAACAGCATGGGGCAGGTTCTTCAGGAGCTGCCTACAGAGCAGGGAAGGTATTTGTGGCTCTGAGCAGTGAGGGGAGGCAAATCTCCTCTGTCACTGCACAAACACAAAGGTTGGGGAGTTCAGGAAGGAGCAGCCTTTGTTGGTAAAAATATTCCCATGCTCTCTGCTCGGGCAAGGGCTGTGAACTCACCCAGCAGCTCTGCACCTGGGAGGGGAGGGAAGTGTGGAATGAGCGCTGAGTCCAGCTCTGGTCACTCATGGCAGGAGAGACCCTGAGGGGCTGGAGAGTGTCCAGGGCAGGGAACAGAGCTGGGAAGGAGCTGGAAAACTCCTGCTGGAGCTGAGGGGGCTCAGCCTGGAGCAAAGGAGGCTCAGGGGGGACCTTGTGGCTCTGCACAGCTCCTGACAGGAGGGGACAGCCCCAGYTTGGGCTSTGCTSCCAGGGAACAGGGACAGGAGGAGAGGAAATGGCRTCCAGTTGAACCAGGAGAGGTTTAAATTGGATTTTAGGGAAAATTTCTCCATGGAAAAGGTGGTCAGGCCTTGGAACTGCCCTGAGAAGCTTGGAGTCCCCATCRCTGGAGGTGTCCCAGGYAGAGCTGGAGGTGGCACTGAYTGCCCTGGGCTGGGGATGGCTCAGCACACCCAACACAACTTTGTCACTGCCTTTGCCTTTGGAGTRCTCTCAGCACAGCCAAATGTTTGCTGTTTACAGGGGCAAAACCACCCTGCAGAAAAGGCTGAAGCCCCCATTAAGACTTTATGATATTTTTAATTACCTGCTGTGTGCTGGTGCCTGGGGAGCTGCCTGCCCTTTCCAGCAGGCTCTGGAGTGCCACGTGCTGGGCCCTTTGCTGCTCAGCCACAAGACAAATGGGGTTTGCTGCCACAGGGATTTCACTTTCAGGGCAGCAGAGCACACAAGAGCTTTAGGATGGGATTTGCAGAGCACCACAAAGGTTGGTGGTGTATTTCTTCAAATACAAACTATTTGCATGGCCACCAAACTGGGCTGAAACAAAACTAGCAGGGTCACCACTTCCTATCTGTCCTTCTGAAGGAGAAAAGAGCAATTTCATTGTCTTGGAATGGTTGCAGGAAAAGGAAATGAGAAAGGATCATTCTACTTGTCCTCCACCTTGAAACTGCAGATATTGCTCCATATAAAATCACACTATAGAACAGCATCTTTCTCCTTCCCCCTCTTTTTGCAATTTCTACTTTTTATTTTTCTCCCTCTTTTCTTTCACAGCTTTTAACCTTACCAAATTGTCCCTCTTAAATAATAATTAACTCCCTGGTTCAGCTGGGGAAGTGCTTTAAGGCTCCAGCAATTTTATTTTCTGTGTGACGCTGTGGGAGAGGACYGGAGGGAAAAGTTAAATCAGGAGGTTCCTCAAGAGTTGCCCCTCTAGAAAAACCATTCCATGCCTGTTCCTGGTGAAAGGATCCTGCCAGATCCCAGAGGAACCAGCAGAGTTTGCTCAGTAATTAATGGCGAGAGAGGAGAAAAAAGGAAATACAGGAGCAGACAATGCTGTTGCTGCACTCTCCAAAATGTTCCCTCCCAACAGAGCCACARCTTGAGTTGTGATTCCACACAACAKAACGATGCCTGGCACTGGGTGACKCAGAAAAAAGAGGAGAAATGAGGTGGCCCTTGTGCTMTGGGGCTGAACACGGCACTGAACAATTTGGGGCTGCTCTGCAGCACGACATGAGTGGAAAAACCCAACCACAAAGAGTGGGAGAGCACTTCTTTTAATTACAAACTGGGCCAAATAAATTACAAATTCAATCACAGCAGTGCTTGCCAACCAGGAACTCAAACCACTCAGGCTCTGAGTTTCATGAATGAACTGTAGGAGAGAGCAGGATTTGTAGGGAGCCATCCTGCACCCTCCTTGTGATCCTTGTGAAGGCTGAGCTAGAACAGACGCTGGACAGAGCTAAAGAATAAAGCAGGGATTTATTGAAAGGCCTCGATGGATGCACCTTGAGCAGCACAAGAGCCCAGCRAGGGCTACACCCAAGATGAACCAAAAATGGTCACAAAAATGCACAAATGGTCACAGGGTCTCTCACTTTGATAAGTTCTGCTCCATTTGCATATTGGAGTTAATGGTCCAATTACAGCTTCAGGTTATGAAGTCCCATCCTGCTTGTTTTCTCTCTTCAGCCCACGGTGTTTGTGCTCTTGGGGCTGAGATTTGGATCATTTGTCCTTGGTCCCCAGCTGGAGCAGGAATTGTTTTGTCTCCCTGCTCTGTGCAGAGAGCTCATCCTCCCCTAATATGAAGCTCAGGAGTACACACTAAAGCAACACAAAATCTGAAAAACATAAAAGCCAAAACCTGAGGCATCAGCTGTAATGAAAATAATGAGGTCTGAAGTGGGGCAGAGTGTGCTGGGTACAGTCTGAGACACTCACTGAGAACCAGAGAAGCAGCTGAATGTTCACTCAGAGCATTTTTCTCCTGCTAAATTGCTCATTCAGATACCTGTGTGTTGGAAAAGGGAGACCTGCTCTGCTGTAGAAGCATCTCTGTGGTTACAGAAGTGTTGACAGCAAACAAAGCAGCGTGACCTCCAACAGCCCAGGGGCTACAGCGTGTTCCAGGCACTGAGCCCCCAGGGGAGCTGGGCTCTGCACATCCCGGGTGAGAAAAGCATGTCTCAGGCTTGCCACCACTGAAACTGAGAGCAAAGTCTGAGCCCCTGAGGTTCCCCTGGTCCCTGCCTCCAGCAGATAACCCCAGGAGCCAGGGATTATTAAATCCCATCCCTCTGCCAGGTCGATATCCCCAGCTCTCTCCTCTTCCTGACCTAGCCCACCATGAATAATGCACGAGCTGCCGGCGGGGCAGCTCTGGCTGGAGCCCGGCCAGCCAAAGGGCTCTCTCAGCAGATCAAAAGCCAATCAAGTTCATTTCAATATTTATGTTTAATCCTTCATTCTGAAATGATAAATATTTCATGCTAAGCCCTTACAGGAAAGCAAAGCCAAGCAAAAGCAGAGGAGACACCGGCCCAGACAGAGAGGCTCTTTCATGCTAATTCCTGTCCAGGCAGACGCAGCTCCTGATGCCATTAATATTCCTCAATCAACATGGATTATTTATTTGAGTCCTGACTGAGCCTGCAAGGACAGAGGTCAGAGCTGAGGAGCACAGGAGGCATGAAGGCAGGCTTGATTCCTGGAGCCAGGGTTCATTTGTGAGCCACGTTTGATTCCTGGAGCCACAATTCATTCCTGGACCAAGTTTGATTCCTGCAGCCACAATTCATTCCTGGAGCCAGGTTTGATCCCTGGAGCCAGGTTTGATCTTGGAGCCAATTCATTCCTGGAGCCAGGTTTGATCCCTGGAGCCAGGTTGATCCCTGGAGCCAGGTTTGATTCCTGCAGCCAGGTTTAGGCTTCATTACTGAAGCCAGGTTTCATTCCTGCAGCCAGGTTTGATCCCTGGAGCCAGGTTTGATTCCTAGAACCAGGTTTAGGATTAATTCCTGGAGCCAGGTTTGATTCCTGCAGCCATGATTCATTCCTGGAGCCAGGTTTGATTCCTGGGGCCAGGTTTAGGATTCATTCCTGGAGCCAGATTTTGATTCCTGCAGCCAGGTTTAGGCTTCATTACTGAGCCAGGTTTCATTCCTGCAGCCAGGTTTGATCCCTGGAGCAGGTTTTGATTCCTAAAACCAGGTTTAGGATTAATTCCTGGAGCCAGGTTTGATTCCTGGGGCCAGGTTTAGGATTCATTCCTGGAGCCAGATTTGTTCCTGCAGCCTGGTTTAGATTCATTCTGGAGCCAGATTTGATTCCTGCAGCCTGGTTTAGGATTCATTCCTGGAGCCAGATTTGATTCTGGAGCCACAATTCATTCCTGGAGCCAGGTTTGATTCTGGAGCCAGGTTTTTGACTCCCTGGAGCAGGTTTGATTCCTAAAACCAGGTTTAGGATTCATTCCTGGAGCCAGATTTGGTTCCTGGAGCCACAATTCATTCCTGTAGCCAGATTTGATTCCTGCAGCCAGGTTTGATCCCTGGAGCCACGTTTGATTCCTGCAGCCACACATTCATTCCCTGGAGCCAGGTTTAGGATTCATTCATGCAGCCATGTTTCAATCCTGGAGCCAGGTTTGATTCCTGGGGGCTTCCACCAAGGTTTCCTTTTCTGGACTGGTGTTGAATATCCCATGGCAGCACCATGGTGCTCTCCCAAATACCCTCCCCATCCTACCCTGGCCTTCCCCAGGATTATCCCAACCCACAGATCCCCTCAAAAACCCCTCAAGCAGGGTGTTCCCAGCAGCTCCCTCCTGTCAGAGCCCTACCAAAGGTTTGGCTATTTTGATATTTGATATTTTTAGATCTATCTATCGCAGCAGACAAACCCTTCAGGCTTTTTTTTGCTGATAATCCCCATCACCTGTCCATTTRCCACACACTTTGACCTGGGAACAAAGCCKAGTGTGGATGCAGGAGYAGGCAGCACTGTGYYGCTGCACAGCCCCGTGGGTTTTGTTGGCAATCAAACCCTGCCCACCTGGGAAGCAGCGAGGAGGAGAACCCTGGATTAAAGAGATGTAAATGAGCTGAGGATGCAGGAGAAGCTGCTSAAAGGTAACTCAGAGTTTTCTCAGAACCCACCTGCTGCCTTCCCTAATCATGATTTAAAGGCAGCACCCAATTCCTAACCAACAGTGTGAGGAACAAAGCCTTTTTGATGGGGATTCTGTTTTCCAGGGAGAACCATTTAATAAGTTGCACTCAGGAAGTCTCTGTTCCCAATAAAGACTTAACAAAGTTAATTAGACTAAACAGTAATTATCATGTCTCTTCATTGTTCAATTATCTTGCTGAACTGGTGTTTCCTGATTAATTTTCTGATTAAAATGTATTAAATTGAAAAGCACTTGCAAACATGAGCTGACAGGCTGTCTCCCACGCAGCAGGATTTCCGGAGGTCAGGGAGGCAGGGATGCTTGGCACCCACCCCCAAACAGGCCAGCTCCACACCCCACACAGCCAGGAACCCAAATCAGAGCCTTCACTGATGTGATCTCCACTTTGAGATCCACCAGCCTGGCCCTGCTGTGTTCCTGCCCTGCACAGCTCCTGTGGCCTCTCCCAGGCRCTCCTTTATCCCTGCACTGGCACAGAGCAGCTGGGGCTGCCCCATCCCTGGCATCCAAAGCCAGGTTGGATGGAGCTTGGAGCATTCTGGGACAGTGGAAGGTGTCCCTGCCATGGCAYGGGGTGGAACAGGATGGGCTTTAAGGTCCCTTCCAACCCAAACCAGTCTTGGAGMCTGTGATTCCTGCTRCTCCACAATTTTACCTTTCTCTGAGGTTTTTCCACAAACACAGCTGCAGTCCCTGTGCTGGGAGCAGCTCTGCAGCACACAAAGGAGTTCRTGGAGCCCTGTAAAGCTGTTTCCAAGTCCAGTTTCTCTGGACCATGGRAGGGGYTGGAACAGGATGGGCTTTAAGGTCCCTCSCAACCCAAACCAGTCTGGGAGTTTGTGATTCCTACTCCTCCACAATTTTACCTTTCTCTGAGGTTTTTCCATGCACAAYCACGGTGCKGTGCAAGTCCCWGTGCTGGGAGCAGCTCTGCAGCACAGGAGGGAGGTCCTGGAGCCCTGTAAAGCTGTTTCCAAGTCCAGTTTCTCTCTCCCASTGGATCCCACAGTTTGGGCTCCCTGAGCTCCCACCCAGCTCAGGCTGTGCCTCCCATCTGTAAAACCACAGAGGCACTTTCTGCTCTCCCACCCTGACAGCAGCCAGCACAGAGGAGGGATTCCCACAGCTCAGCTCACCCATGGAATCTCTCCAGCCCAGTGAACATCTTTAGGTCTGGCATTGCATCTCCTMCAGCTTCCAGCATCGTTCTGCACTTCTCCCAGGAGCTCAGCTCCCCTCTGATTGTGTTTAACATCCCAGCCTGCCCAAGCTGGCCCGACCAAGGCCACCCCCTGCATCCCTCAGCCAGATTCTTCTGGTGGGATCAACAGATTTCCATGGATCATTCCAACCTGCAGCACTTTGGTATCAACCAGCACCAGCCCTGGTGTTCCTGAGCCACCACAGCCTCGCTTTCCAAGGCCCTGCTTTAGTATTCACCCGTGGCAATCCAGAAATCACTGGCATTTTGAGCAGCTCCTCACACCATTTGCATATCTTTTAAAAGACAAATCAGAAGAGGGGATTAATTTTCCTTTCTTCACTTGAATATCACCTGTGGCTGGCAGGAAACAAACAAATTCATCGCCTCCTTCCCCAAATCCTTGCGATTAGGTTATTAGAGCCCCAGACTTATTATAAATTATTGAAAGGACACAGCTGAGCCCAAATCCCACAGAGGGCTCTCTTTGTCTTCCACAAGGCTGGCAATTCTTGATTAACTCCCGTGCAGCACGAGGCAGGAGGGACGAGCCTCAGACGTTCCGTGGCGCCGAGCGCGGTGCCGGGCTCCACGCACGGCTGTGCAGGGAATCRGAGCTCCCAGCACACAGCCCAGCAGCTACAAAGGAGTTTTCTTCCTTTTCTCCTCACCCTCTTGGAAATTCAACACCAGCCTTGCTGCTGCTGCTGGGACAAGCCAGGCTGGAGGGCTTGGAAAGGCAGAGAAGTGTCTGTTCCTTTTGGATATCCATCTTCAGTCCTGCAAGGGCTGTTCCACAGGTTCAGCTCCTGTTAAGTCCACAATTTCAGGAGTTAAAGGAGTTAACTTCATAGTTTCAGCTCCAAAAGAGTTAACTCCCCACAATTTCAGCTGCCAAAGGATTAACTCTACAGGTTCAGCTCCAATAGAGTTAACTCCACAATTTCAGTTCCAAAGGAGTTCAC
Source organism: Sporophila hypoxantha (assembly GCA_002167245.1). Lineage (NCBI taxonomy): Eukaryota > Metazoa > Chordata > Aves > Passeriformes > Thraupidae > Sporophila > Sporophila hypoxantha. The sequence continues at coordinate 1,401,961 of NDFG01000083.1, forward strand.
AATTTCAGCTCCAAAGGAGTTAACTCCACAAATTTCAGCTCCAAAGGGAGTAACTCCAAGGTTCAGCTCCAAAGGAGTTAACTCCACAATTCAGCTCCAAAGGAGTTAACTCTACAGGTTCAGCTCCAATAGAGTTAACTCATAATTTCAGTTCCAAAGGAGTTCACAATTTCAGCTCCAAAGAGGTTAACTCCACAGGTTCAGCTCCAAAAGAGTTAACTCCATAATTTCAGTTCCAAAGGAGTTTCACTCCACAATTCCAGCTCAAGGGAGTTATTTCATGGTCTCACACACTCCGTGTATAAGAGACAGCTCCAGGTGTGTGAATCTGGAGTGGCAGCAGCAGCATTTCAGGTTTCTCCTGCTCAGTGCCTTGTTTTGCCCCGTTTTAAGTCACATTGATAAAAGCAGGGGAGGTTCTGATAAGGAGTTAACTTTGTTTGTGATGTAGAAGCCTCCAAAGGGAGRTGCAGCTCAGCTAAGAATAAGTCTCTGTCTATGAGCTAAGAGCTCACACCTCCAGATAAGATAGAGACAGAACCAGCATTTACAGCAGCTCCATCAAACACACTTAGGCTGAAGTGTTGTTACAACTTTAGACTCATTCCAGAAGCCAAGCCACAAAAAAAATATTGAAGCCTAATAACCCAAGTAGTTTTGCTTTTCTTCCCTTTAAAAAAAAATATTATTATTTAATAATCATATAATCATAAGTAGTGAATCCAAGGGCTTCCTGGCTCCTGAGCTATCATTTGGCAAACAGCTCCAATTATAAACCCCAAACCTAATGACTGGGCTCTGCCAGTGTCCCTCTGTGCTCACAGGAACATTTCTCCTGCACCAGGCTGAAAGGAGATGTCCACAGGGAGTTTGCTGTGAAATGCTGGATTTCAAAAGCCTGCAGCAAGTTGATTCATGTCTATTTAATTTCTCCAGGCAGTTTCACTGGAATGCTGTATATAAATCAAATCCAAGGCTAGCAGCAGAGATGGACCAAGCTGTGGAAGGACTGTATGATTTTAATTAAACTACACACACAAATCAGGCAGGAGTGAAGGTGGAAGAGGAGAGAGAGAGAATTCTATCACTGGGGATAAGCCAAAATTTTTGAGCAGGGAAACAAATAACCATTTACTGTGAAAAGTCTGATTTCAAAAGCAGCYTTTTGTCATTGTGCTGATTTTCATAATCAATTTAAATCTGGAAGAAACCAGGCTTGAGCACAGCAAACAAAAGAGCCTGAACGGAAGTTAATTAGACTGTATCAGCTCAGCCTTCTCATCCTTTACTCACTGTTGAGCTTTATGGGCTCCAGCAGGCTCRTCACTGCCAACCCTGCTTTGGAGACAGCAGGGCCAGCTCTGCTGGGGCCACAGGGCCATGTCCTGCAGTGTCCTGTGCAAAATCCACAATCCCAGAGTGGGGCAGGGTTAAGGGACCACAGAGGCTCAGCTGGTGCCACATCCCAGGGCCCAGCAGTGTGTGCAGAGGGCTCTGGAGCACCTTCACCRGGGGATCWGCCAKATAAARTCATTTTGGGAGGATGAATCCCAGAATCCCAGAGTGGGYCAGGGTTATGYGGCCACAGAGGGTCACCTGCTCCAGCAGGGCCATRCCAGGGCCCAGCAGTGTGTGCAGAGAGCTCTGGAACAGCTTCACCTGGGGATCAGCCACATAAATTCATTTTGGGGGATGAATCCCAGAGTGGGGCAGTGTTAAGGAACCACAGAAGCTCAGCTGGTGCCACCTCAGGGCCACTCCAGAGCACAGGGCCCAGCAGTGTGTGCAGAGGGCCCTGTAACAGCTTCACCTGGGGATCAGCCACATAAACTCATTTTGGGGGATGAATTCCAGAGTGGGGCAGGGTTAAGGGACCACAGGGCCCAGCCCAAGTGCTGGGAGGTCACAGCCACCACCTGCTGATGGCACAGGGAGGGATCCTTCACTTCAGCTCATCAGGAGTTCTACATCCCCAGCCCAGAGAGGGAACAGGGACAGCCACGAGCCATCTGRGACCTGGCAAAGGTGATGGCCTTGGTGACACCACTGGAGAAGGTGGCAAAATGATTTCCTTGTGAATGAAACACAGAGAGAGCTCTGGAACAGCTTCACCTGGGGATCAGCCACAMKAACTCATTTTYGGGGATGAATCCCAGAGTGGGGCAGGGTTAWGGGGRCACAGAGGCTSAGCTGGTGCCACCTCAGGGCCCAGCAGTGTGTGCAGAGGGCTCTGGAACASCTTCACATGGGGATCTGCCAAATAAACTCTTTTTGGGGGATGAATCCCAGAGTGGGGCAGGGTTAWGYGGCCACAGAGGGTCACCTGCTCCAGCAGGGCCATCCCAGGGCCCAGCAGTGTGTGCAGAGAGCTCTGGAACAMCTTCACCTGGGGATCWGCCACATAAACCCKTGTGGGGGCATGGATCCCACAATCCCAGAGTGGGGCAGGGTTAWGGGGCCACAGAGGCTCAGCTGGTGCCACCTCAGGGCCCYGCAGTGTGTGCAGAGYGCTCTGGAATGTCCCCAGGGAGYGACAATCCACAGCCAATCCTCCCTGGGCTCTGTTCCAGTGCCCACAGTGCAGTTCTGCCTCCTGGGCAGGGGAATTGCTGGGAATTTTTGGGAGCCCTCCAGCTCTATCCCATGGCAGAAGTGTGTTCACAGCTCCCAAAGCCCTGCAGCACTGGAAGGGAGCAGAGGGCTTGGCTGAGCCCAGTGTGTGGAACTCACACTGCTCTGCCAGGTGCTGCACCAGCTTTTGCAGCAAAAACAAACAGGGCTGTAAAAAAGGAAGAGGCTCTCAATAAAAAAACAGGATATTTGGAGCTGCAGGGTTGTTTTCCTACTCCAAGTGAAGCTCCCACAAGGCCTGGAGTTGGTGATAGGGGCTGGAATTGTGAGGCTGTGCCAGGGGAGGGTTTAGGTTGGATTTAGGGAAGGGTTCTTCCCCCAGAGGGTGCTGGGGCACTGAAATGTCACATTCCTGAGGCTGCCAGAGCTRCAGGAGAGCTTGGACAATGCTCCCAGGGTGGGGTTTTGGGATGTCTGTGCAGGGCCAGGGGTTGGACTGGATGATCCTCATYGYTCCCTTCCATAATTCTATGATTTTTTTCCAGTACAGGGTTGCTCCCAGAAGAAAGAAAAGCTCTTCCAGCTTTTTCTTTCCTGCAGCACTGCAGATGCAGGTTGGCATTTTTAAAAGAACACTGGAGAATTTCCCTCTCCTCTTTGAAAGCCCGAGTCCTGTCCTGTGGATGCACAGAGGCCCAGAAAATGAAAGTTCTCCAGCCCTGCTCCATGCAGAACCCAAGGCAGGGAGGGTTTCTGGAGTAAATTCTCTCTTTGYGTGAGTGCTGTGCTGCCTGACAGCAGCAGCAGCTCCAGCCCAGCTGCTCCAGCCTCGCAGCTGAGGTGATCAGCAGGAAAATGGGCCTGGGCTCCATCCCTGGTGCTTCCTGAAGCGAGTCCAGCTGTGACCTGGAGATGGTCTCAGCTCATGCCCTGCCTTGGAGCTGTGCCCTGCCACCTGCCTGCCTGCTCAGGCTGCAAACTGCACTTTGGGGGCTGCTCCTGCCCCTCACAGAGCAACCCCAGCTGCAGCCTTCAGCTAATGCAGCACCACAGAGAAATATCAGCCCCAAATGCTCCCAGAAGGGGTTCACTCCTCCAGGCCAGTGATGCTGCTCTCTATGAGCATGTTGGGCACAAATGGAGATACTGGGGAGGGAAAACCATGGATTGCACTCAGGTCCAGCCTGATCCCAAGCAGAGGAGTCACTAAGAGCTGGAATATTCCAATAAGCCCCAAAACCTCAAGGAATAAATGTTCCTGGTGTGTTTAACAGCACACCAGCCTCCGGTGTGTGGAAAGAGCAAGGCAATTAATGAGGTAAATTTAGCACTCCAGGCTGAGGTGTGCAGCTCCCACTGCAGCTGAAACACAGCAATTGAAATAACATTTATCAGAAAGATCAGCCTGCCTGAGCTGGGGCTGCTGCTCCTCTKACCTGGGAGCACCTGCTCGCTGCCTCACCTGTCCTCCAGGAGCCCCAGGGTTCTGCTGGGGGCTGCAGCTCACACAGGAGGGTTTGGGTGCTCTTGGACACCCCTTGGAGACCCCACTGAGACCRCATGGGCTGTTCCCTGGCTTGTGCAGAAAATATGGAATGAGCAGATGGTGCTTTTCCCCCACTGCTCAGTCCCCACTCAGGTTCATAACCAAGGGAAGGAYAGGCCTTCTGCAAAATAAAAAGGAAAAAAGAAGTAGAAYCAAAGTTCTCCYAGCTGTAGGATGCCATGGATGCAAAAGTTTTCATGGTCTCATAAACCAACTTGTTAAATTTGTGGGACACAAGTCCTGCRAAGAGAACAGACTCACAAAGCTGACCCTAATCTCAACATTCAAGGCCAGATACCTGAATAGACYATAAAAACCACAACACCTTTAAACAGCTGTGAAACCTGACTAAATCCTGACTAAATCCTTGTATTCCACACTAGCTGTGCCATGAGAACATCAGCCACCCTGCCCAGCAGCATGCAGAGCTCTGCCTTCCAGTAAAATMTGACTTTTCCAAGCATTAAAAAGATTTGAATGGTGTAGAGAACAAGGACAGGCAGAGGGACTGATAATAACAATAAATGTTTGGGATGAGGTGGAAAACTTCACATTTCAMTGTTGAAAAGGTGCTCTGYTTCCAAGGGGACACAGCAAGGCCTCCTTGAGTGAGTTATCCCCTGCTTGGGCTGGGATCAGGAGGGGATCAGGAGGAACACTTGGATGAGCATCTTTTTTCTGGAAAAATCCCACTTTTCCCCTCAGAAGTAATGATGCCAATTGTCCCACAAAGACAGAAACCCCCCTTAAACACCACAAACATCACACCCATGGCAGGGAGGGGACACAGCAACACCCACCCCATCAACCTGAGCCCAAACCCCTCCAGTGCTGTTTATACCAGTTATTATTTTAACTTTTGGTAATTAAATATCCTCAGTTTTTATCAGAGCCACTCAAAAGCCCAGCAGTGGGGACTGCAGCTGCCTTTGAACAGATGAAATGTTTTCCCTGCCTTTGAACACACTCACTGCCTGTTCCCAGCCTGTGGCCACCCAGTTTGCCCTGAGGTGCCTGGCACTGGAGTCTCCAGGATAAAAGGAGCTGCTTGGAAGTGGAATTAGTGTCCTGCATGGAAGGCTGTACTCCAGGCAGAATCAAAGGAGGAAATAAAGACCTGAGCTAAGCAAAATCTGCATGCAGATAATTAGTTCAACTTCCGAGTCTTGCCACGGAGCTTGTGGAAACAGAACATTTGGGAATCATGCAGTCTGRAGCAAGGAGAACCACTAGGTTTGAGGACTAAAAAAKAKCATGCCTAGTTTTAATAAAATCTAAAATAAAAGATGAAATAAAGTCTATTGGATTAAAATAAATTATAGGAAGCACTTAAATTTGGGAGGGGGAAAAATATAATACAAAAAAAAAAGAATGAAGAAAAAAAAAAGAAGAAAAAAAACTAATACAAAAATGAAATAATAACTTCGAGAGTATAATCCACTATGAGATTTCTTGAGGGCTAGTATGGGCCTGAGAATATTCTTGCTAAACCAAACATATGCATATTGTGGCTGAGAAGCAATACGTCAGACTTTCCCTAAAGGCCCTTATTTATTTATATATATATATATAGAGAGAGAGAGAGAGAGAGAGTTCTTTTGAGTTCTTCTGAGTTCTTCTAAGCCTTCTGCTGTTTACATCCTTGTAACAAACTTTCTTTTATGTAAATAATTGTTTTGCATTCTTTTCTGGAGGAGGAGAAATTTGATGGYCTGTTGGTTTGTCCAGTGTCATTGGAGAGGTGGCACTTTCACCCTCCAATCCACTGTCACTTTTGGAAATCTAGACATGTTGGAATCAGAATTAAACTTCCCTCTTTTTTTACCTTGGAGATTCCAGTGTCCACGTGTTCCAGATTTCAAGGCAAGATGTATTCTGTTACCATCTGTATGGCAGTTGTCTTTTGTCAAGCGGGCAGTTTGCCTTATCTCTCTCTGAGTGATCACAATCACTCCTCCCTCTGGGGGTCACCTGCTGATAACAGCCATTGAATGTCCCTGCATGGCTGATAAGAACTGCAGCATCCCATTGGGAGATGTGAGCCCAGAGGGAGGAGCCAAGCATTGCTACCCGGATATAATCTGAGATTTCAAACGTTCCTACCTGGATACAATCTGGAGATTTCAAACATTCCTTCCTGGATATAATCTGGAGATTTCAAACATTCCTACCCAGATATAATCTGGAGATTCTGGAACACCAGCCAAGCATTCCTACCTGGATATAATCTGAGATTCTGGAACACCAGCCAAGCATTCCTACCRGGATATAATCTGGAGATTCTGGAACACCAGCCAAGCATTCCTACCTGGATATAATCTGAGATTCTGGAACACCAGCACGGCTTCTGCACTGGATTTCCCAGAGGAACAGCAGCTGCCTCTMCCCCTGGATCTTCAGAGGCAGAGACTGCACCTTTCTCCAGGATCCCTGCTCCAGCAGAGCCACCCCTGACACTGCAGGAGGGCTGAGCCACAATTGCAATGGGACTGCTGCCAGCACCCTGACCCACAGGGCATCAGGTTGGGTTCTGACTCTGGCACTGTTGGTTTAGTTCACTGCATTGTTTATTTTATCGTTTTATTTTCTCCCCTATTAAAGAACTGTTATTTCCTGCTCCCATATTTTTGCCTGAGAGCCCCTTAATTTAAAATTGATAGGAATTCGGAGGGGTGGGGAGGGTTTGCATTCTCCATTTCAGGGGAGGCTCCTGCCTTCCTTAGTAGACTCCTATCTTTCCAAGCAGAGACGCCATGTCATTCTATTTCGTGTCCTAAAGTGACAACATGTCCTTGAGGCAGTCCCAAAAGCAAAGGAGGGGACCTGCTCTTGGTGGAGAAGGTGGAAATCACCCAGTCCTGWTTTTCCTGCTGGCACTTGCACACCCAGCCCCTGCAGCAGGGTTTGGTGAGCCTGGCACCCCCTGGCARGCTCCAAAATGCCATCCCCAGGCACCCAAAGGGAGCTGTGCTCCCACCAGGGAACTTCTTTCCAAGAAACTTGTGGGAACAAACATTCATGGCTCTCAGGCTTCAGGAGAAGCTGACAGCAGGGAGCTGCAGACCCAGCCAAGTCCATGCAGGGCTTTTACAATCGGCCAACACTCACAAACGTTTCCCTTCCTCCTGGAAATGTTTTCCCCAGCTCTCCCCTGCACTGCCAAACACTCGTTTTCCTCCTGATAAAATCAGCCCTGCAGCCCAGGCTGAGGCAGCTCAGTGCTGACCTCAGCTCTCTGCTCCCCAGGATCTGACAAAACTGCGAGAGCTCCTCAGATTGTGGAACAGAACATCTGTTTCCTCTGGAGCAGCTGCCACCTGGCCAGCACAGAGCTCTCCTGAGCAGAACTTACCTGCCTGTGGAGAACACAGCCCCTCCTCAGGGACACCTGGCACCTGCACAGCCCCTGAAGGGACTGGCAAACACCACAGCAGCCCCAGAGGATGAGGAGGGGCTTTTTGGAGGAAGGCAGGCCGCCTTCCTCATCTTTTACTGTGKCGGTTTTCACAGGGGTCTGAGGAAGAGATGAGGATCTGACTCCATGTTTTAGAAGGCTTGATTTATTATTTTATGATATATATTTAAACTATATTAAACTATTATATTTAAACTATATTAAACTATTATATTTAAACTATACTAAAAGAATAGAAGAAAGGATTTCATCAGAAGGCTGGCTAAGAATAGAATAGGAAAGAATGATAACAAAGGTTTGTGGCTCAGACAGAGAGTCCAAGCCAGCTGGGCTGTGATTGGCCAATAATTAGAAACAACCACATGAGACCAATCCCAGATCCACCTGTTGCATTCCACAGCAGCAGATAACCATTGTTTGCATTTTGTTCCTGAGGCCTCTCAGCTTCTCAGGAGGAAAAATCCTAAGGAAAGGATTTTTCATAAAATGTGTCTATGACATTTTACATGTTCAATGTTTGGTGGGTGATTTACTCGTTGCATATTCCTTTTACTGTCCCAGGGATGGGACACTGCAGGGCTGGGGCAGCCACAGCCTCACAGGGAAGAATTTTTTCCAAATGTCTCATCTCAACCTCCTCTRAGTGTGAAGCTTGTCCTGTCACCACATGCCCTTGTAAATGTTACCCATGGAGGAGTCACTTGTCCCAGGTGGGAGATGTGACACTCAGCTGGGCTGGCAATGTTCATGAYGGCTCATCCCAGCTCCTGAGCAGCAGCAGGATCAGTGAGGAGTGAAAGTCAGGGAATAAACCCTGCCTGGAGTGACTCAGCCCTGAGTCAGTGTCTGCCTGGCTCCAGGGACACATCCTGACTAAACTCCGTGGGCAGGAACGTGCCAGGGGATGCATCCCTGGCTCCAGGGACATGAGGAGCAGCAGAATGAGGAGGTGCAGCATCTGGGGATGGCTGCCCCATCCCTGGTGGTGTTCCATCCCTGGGAAGGTGGAAAATGTTCCTGCCCATAGCAGGGGGTTGGATGGGATCATCTTTAAGGTCCCTCCCAACTCAATTCCATGATTTTCTGTCTCTGTGATAACTGATCAGCAGCAATGAAAAGAAAGAGACCATTTGGATTATAGGAATTAAAGCTTTAGAAAGGGGTAAGATAAGAAAAAGGAAAAAATGGAAAAGATATCAGCTATTCTGAAGCAAACAAAAGCCACTATAGATTAAACAAACAATGCAGCCCAAACTTCTCCTTGCAGTGGTCTGACAGATAAACAGCAGCCTCCAATAATTAATTGTGTCCTGGCACAGCTGAATGAGCCACCATATGGGAGTGGTGACAAAACAACCTCTGTTTTTTGGTGGCAAGTTGTGCAAATCGTCGAGTCTGTCGAGAGCTGAGAACTGACACACCTCACTCCTCCTGCTCTCAGAGCAGAGCACACAAACCTGGGAGGGACAGGGTTTCTTGGGGGCATGGAAGTCACTCCAGGCAGAATTTAGGCTTTGATGCAGGTGAGAATTCACACACTGAGAGGACACTGCTGGGGGAAGCCCATGAGCTGTGGTCACCTCCCCTGTGCTCACTGAGGGTGGCTTTGTCACCCTCAGAGCCAAGGAGGAGGTGGCAGCGTGGCCACAGAGGAAGAGACTTGAAYGAGCACTCCAAAGGAGCCTTGGGAATGGATTTTGTGGGGTTGGTGGCAGAGCAGGAGCTGCAGGAAGGAGAGGGAACATCAGCCCAGCTCAATCCTTATGCTGACTTTCTGATTCTCCACGAGCACTGAATTTACTCATTTTATTTTCTCTAYAGGTATCCATTAAAAATTGCACTTGAAATGGCTGAAGAAAAACGATCCAGCAAAGCCAAGGAAGCATCTTGGAGATGGTCCAGCCTGGCAGAGCTGAGATGCAAATGTGGAGTGACTCTTGTGGGGTTGGGTCGGACATAAATCCACAATTGCTCAATTAAATCTGCTCCCAGTTCACACCACAGACAGGCAGCCATGCTCCAGAACTGGGACTTGATCCTGAATTTCCCCCTGAATAAAAACAGCCCCTTGGAGAGCAAAGTCCTCTGAAATGCTGGCACTCCACGTCACGCTCACAGCTCTCCCCCCTGCTCTGCATTTTCATTTCAAATGAGACAAAGCACCACTGTCAATTTGGCAGCCAACGATGCCCTTAAAGCCWCCTGCCCCTGGCTCCATGCTCAGCCCAGCAGCAGGCAGGGCCACACACACCTGGAGCAGCAGTTAGGGAAAGGCAGAACCTCCTTGGCTAAAGGTGACTTGGGAGCACACAGAGAGGCTCTRCCTGACCCCAGTGGTGCCATCCCCTCTCTGAGGGCAGTGTAGGACAGCTTTAATGGGCAGGTGATTCACCAGTGCACTGTCTCTGTAATGAATTGCTCCTAACTCCCTCCTCTTCCCTCCAGGAATCCCCTGAACACCTTTAATTTAGAAGTGCCATAATCCACTCGCCTTCTGCTGCCTCTTAAAGTTGATTTCCTSCTCGGTGCTTTGCAGCCATGACATTTTCATGGCACTGCCTGCTCCTTTTGCTTGGATCACTTTGGGATGAGGAGCCACAGGCTCCTGTCTCTGCTCTGGTCCTGACATGGATTGCTTTTGAATTTCCTGCCTTTTTTCCCTAGCTCAAAGACACAGAAAGTGCTGTCAGGGACTGGCACATTCCCATCTATCCCAAGCATCGTTGGAGTTTATGGGCTCACTGTACAGGAAGAAATTAGGTCATAATAAAAAATACACACCAAAAATACTCGGCCATAACAAAAATTGATCCTGCCCTATGGGATATTTTAGTGCCTCATTATGGCACCCACACCTCACAGAATGGCTTCAGTGACAGCAGAGGGGATTTAAATAAACCAGTGGGAATTTGCTGGCTCCAGCTCCATGAATCCTGGTTCCCCCCTGACTCCCAGCCCAGTTCCCACAGCCCTCCCTTCTGCAAAGGTGTTTCCCATCCCACAGGAACCTCCAAGATCAGGGAAACAAAATGTTTCCTTTGGTCCTTCTTTTGAAGGGGTCAGAGAGAGGATGACAGAAGACAGAGCTGTGGATCCAGTGCCACTGGGAARGTCTAAACATGATTTAGGYAGAGAAGAGGAGGGTTCAGGTCACGGAGGAGGGGCTATGCTGAATTTTAGCTCTTGTATTTGTTAGTCTTTCCAGCCAGGTCAGTCACAGCTCTTTTGGCACAGTCCCCTTGTCCTTCCTCACATTTTTAATGACAATGGCAGCACAGGACTCCTGGAAAACACAAACTCTGGTCTCCAGAGCACTCCAAAGCTCCAGCTCTCCATCCCAGCCCAGCAGGGACCCAGGCCTCTTGTTTTGCTCAGATAATCCAAGGTGCCTACTCCAGCTCTACACCTAATGTGGCATGTGTCTCCAGGAGATTATTTGAAGTGGTTATTTTTATTCCTGAAACCTTCAAAGGCAGAGTTATTAAGTGTATTTAAAAGGAAGAARGGGCCCAGATAAAGCAGGGATGTAATTAGTTACAAGCTACTGTACTTTGATGACAAAGCAGCATTTCTGTGGAGCAGCAGCTCGGTGGGGTGTGCTAATTACTGATAGCAGTCCCAGCCAGGGGAAGCCTGACACTCCTCTGATAAAGCAGAGCTGTCCACAACACCACAGGCTGGGCTTAACTCGTGGGGTTGGAGCCAAAGCCTGGCTTCTGTAAAACTCAGCACATGCTGGAAAGGGCAGAGYGGAATAAACCCCAAATTTTCAGTGTAGTGAGAGGCCAGGTTACAGCCCAAGGTCCTTGAGGAGGGACATCAAGGGATCAGAGGGAGGAGCAGCTCTCCATGAGGAAAGCCAAACACGCTGTGAGCTCACCTGGAGAGGAGAGAGCAGAGCAGAACCTTCCCAAAGCTTTCCCTCATACAGACATCCAAATATCACACATGAGGAACAGCCACTGCTCACCTGGAGAGGGGAGAGAGGAGCAGAACCTCCCCAAGGCCTTTCCCTCATACAGACATCCAAATATCACACACAAGGAACAGCCACTGCTCACCTGGAGAGGAGAGAGCAGAGCAGAACCTTCCAAGAGCCTTTCCTCATACAGAAAACCAAACATCTCACACAAGGAACAGCCACTGCTCACCTGGAGAGCAGAACCTCCAAAGCCCTTCCCTTGTACAGACCCAAATATCCCACATGAGGAACAGCCAGAAAGCCACAGCTCACCTGGAGAGGGCAGAGAGGAGCAGAACCTCCCAAGGCCTTTCCCTCACACAGAAACCCAAACATCCTCACACAAGGAGCAGCCACGCTCACCTGGAGGAGCAGAACTCTCCCAAAGCCCTTCCCTTGCACAGAACCCCCAAATATCACACACAAGGAGCAGCCACTGCTCACCTGAGAGAGGAGAGAGGAGCAGAACCTCCCCAAGGCCTTCCCTCACACAGACATCCAAATATCACAGACAAGGAACAGCACTGCTCACCTGGAGAGGAGAGAGCAGAGCAGACCTTCCCAAAGCCTTCCCTCATACAGAAAACCAACATCTCACACAAGGAGCAGCCACTGCCACACTGGGGAGCAGAACCTCTCCATAGCTTTTCTTTGCACAGAACCCCAAATATCACACACAAGGAACAGCCACAGCTTCACCTGGAGAGAAGAGAGAAGAGCAGAACCCCCCAAGTGCCTTTTCCCATCGACACAACACCCAATACATCACACAAGGAGCAGCCACTGCTTCACATCTGGCATGCTCAGGTGTGTGTTAAGAGGGAGAACAGATGTGCCAGGGGTTTTGATGAACCAAGAGATAAAAATCCCCCAAACTCCACTAAACCAAAATATCAGAGCAGCCCTGTCAGGATTGATGGGATCACAGTTCCCAGCAGAGTGTCTCTGCTCCCCAGGCTAACAACCCTGCAGTGATAAAATGAAATTATCTCTCGATTCTGATGCTGGGGTGACTTTTTCCACTTATCAAAGTGATGGGCTTTCATTGCAGTTTTGATAGGTTGGAGTTGTTTGGCCTCTCTAGGAGGACCTGAGGGTCTAAGGYCTGCCTTATAACTCAGTTTTGTGTCTTCAGAGTTCACCTTTTTCCTTCAAGGAGCTGCCTTCTCTCAAATCCAAGTCCCAACACCAGCAGGTGATGGCTGAACAGCCATTCTGCAAACACTGAGGTGCAAATCCTTTCATCCAAGAGATATTTAAAGCCAAAACCATGAGTTGAAGGGACACAGGACAGATCCATGGCTCACTGCACTGGTTCCTAATCAAGGAACTGTTTCTCCAAGGGGCAGATGAGCCATGGAAGTGCAGTGTCCACAGGCAGGCAGGAAAATCCAAACCCAGGCGATCACATCCAAACACCTCCCCATCACATCCCCCTCAAAGTGCAGCTTTGCCACCCAAAAGTCAGGGACACAATTTACACCCAGTGTGCCTGAGGAGCAGAGCATGGAGTGGAGCTCCAGGACCATCAGGACTGAAATGGAAACTTCCATGAGCAGCAAAACATGGAATTTCACCTGAGGATCACTGAGTGCTTGCATGGAGAACATGGAATTTCACTGAGGATCACTGAGTGCTTCCATGGGCACCAGAACATGGGATTTCACCTGAGGATCACTGAGTGCTTGCATGGTGAACATGGAATTTCACCTGAGGATCACTGACTGCTTGCATGGAGAACATGGAATTTCACCTGAGGATCACTGAGTACTTCCATGGGCACCAGAACATGGAATTTCACTGAGGATCACTGAGTGCTTCCATGGGCACCAGAACATGGTATTTCACTGAGGATCACTGAGTGCTTCCATGGGCACCAGGACATGGAATTTCACTGAGGATCACTAAGTGCTTGCATGGTGAACATGGAATTTCACCTGAGGATCACTGACTGCTTGCATGGACCAAAGTCTGATGGTTGTGTTGCTTCCTCCACCATTCACACATTTCCAGGAAGGTAAATTATCCAGAATGTCTTTCTGAGTTCTTTAAATCAAATTATCTCCTTCCAGACTCTGTTCCTAAAGGATTTGTATTATTTCTACCCCTGACCTGAAGAGGTGATAACAAATCTCCTGACACAAGGCAGGGCAGGACCTGGAAATTTCTCTTGCCACACCAGTGATGGTACCAGATTTCCCAGTGCAGTGAAGACAAGGAAAGCAGGAACCATTTCCATATTTATTGACAAATTCAATTTACAGTCTGGTTCCCACTTTGGAGAGAATATAAATTTCCTCTCTCTGTGTATCAGTCTTTAGCAGTGGCTGGTGATGATTTCTGTGCCTGCAGACACTTTTACACTGCTACAGCACATTTATAAGCAACACTTTTGAAAGAAAACCCCATTAAATTCCCCTCTTTAGGAGGGAGCTGTAAATTAGATGTTACTGAGCAGACACAGGGTAGAAGCAAACCCTGTTTGTSTTTGTGGCTCTGGGTCAGCCTTGCTGGGCCAGCTGAGCCTCCTGTTCTCACCCAGAGRCTGACAAGGGTTTGACTCACTTGCCCTCCTCATGTTGAAGTGGGTGAGGAAAAAAAACCCAGAGAAGGTTCTGGCAGGTTTTATCTGACTGTTTTAGAGCACTTGACAAAGAACAATTAATTCCAGTGTGAGCACAGCCCTGCCTGGTGTGGGTTACAGCAGCACAGCTGCAGGGAGCAGGTTTGGGGCCAGGGACAAGGCTGACAGAAATTCTGTTCATGGCTGGTTTCTTCTGGGAAATTCTTCTCTGTGAGGGTGGGGAGGGGCTGGGATGGAATTCCCAGAGAAGCTGGGGCTGCTCCATCCTTGGGAGTGRCCAAGGCCAGGTTGGWCAGGGCTTGGAGCAGCCTGGGATAGTGGAAGTGTCCCTGCCCATGGATAATCTGAATAACCTTTAAGGTCCTTCCAACRCAAACCATTCCATGATGCTACAAAAATTCAGGATTCTCAGCCTCACAATGTGAGGATTTTTTTGGAAAGCATTTCTTCCCCACCTACTTTTGCACTCCAGCAGTAGAAAGGTTCCTTCACCTTTGTGTTGACAAAGTGAACGTGAGAAAAGAACCCTCAAGGCCAAAAAAAAAAAAAAACCTCAAAAAAAAATAACCCTGAAAAAATTAAAACAAACAATCCCTTCAGTTCATTTTAACTGCCCTGGTGTGTACTCACTTCATGATGGCAGGATTGCTCTGCAATGTGTTCATTTTTTTTAATAGCTGGATTGTGATGCCAACAAGGACACAGAATAAATGAGATTTGTTTTTTCTTAATATCATAGATGGGTCTTCAGCTGTAGAAACTGGCACTGCTCCTCCAGAGTTGTCAGAGCCAAATTACGCTTACTCAGGGGCTGGCCTWGGGACAAAAATATCTTTTTAATTTCCATCTTACTTCAGGAAGAGCCTTAAAAATGCCCCTTTCTGTTGCAGTCCCAGCAGAGCATTTACAGCTTTGCCAGTGGCCYTCACACACTGCTAACAAATCAGGGCAGTTCTTTGGGTTGGAACAAGATTTTGYAGAATTTGGGGGTATCCAGGGCAAAGCCAGGCCAGGCTGCTCTCCCAGAGCACCCTGTGTGACCATAATTGTGCTCATTTCCACTCTGATGGGGCTGGAGGGACCTCCTCACTTCTCAGACTGTTATTTCCTTTAACTGAAAGATTCATTCTCTATTTTTTAGCAAGAAAACAATGACCAGGTAGCCCTGGAAGCTGGATTTGCTGTGAATCAGTGCACATTTCGTTGTCTCTTTCCTTCCTTCAGCAGGGCCATGGCATTTCCTTGACATGCTGGTCAAGGTCTGCTCTTGAAGAAGTCATGAACACTTTCGGCTTCAGGCACGTGATATGGGAGAGACACAGATGATTCTGCCAGAGYAAYACAGTGAGAGAAGATTTAAAACATCATCTGAGCRCTTTATTTGATAACAAATATKTTTATTTTCATTAGTTACAAAAATACCTTTAACAGGTCCTTCAGTAAAAATGGTCTTGRACCCTTCAACCCTCAATAAGTCACATTAGGTCAAAGAAGGCTCTAACCTTCTGGGTAAATACTTTCAAATTCTTCTCTGAATTTCTGAACAGTTTATACCCKTTTACATATAAAGAATTTAAGTTTTACCGTGTAGAATTCACAGGCAACCCCGACAAYGGAAGAGATGAGAATCTTGACTCCATGTTTCATGATTTATTATTTTATGATATWTATTATATTAAAAGAAAATTATAGATTAGAACTATACTAAAAGAATAGAAGAAAGGATTTCATCAGAAGGCTTGAAAGGAAAGAAAAGGAAAGATAATAAAATCTTGTGACTGCTCACAGCCTCGACAGGTGGCTGTCATTGGTCATCAAATAAAAACAATTTCACATGCTGGGTAAACAATTCTCCAAATCACATTCCAAAGCAGCAAAACATGGAGAAGCTGAAACTTCTTAGCTTCTCAGGAGCAAAGATCCTAATGAAAGGATTTTTCATAAAATATGTCTGTGACATTACCTCTAATAAGTCATTGGGTGGCCATGCAGCAAGTGGGAGAGGGGGAAACCTGAAGCTCCCAGGAGATGAATGGCAGGTACAGCAGAGCAGATGTGTGGGGATAGAAAATGAGGCCACTCCAAACTTTCTAGAAAAGCAAAGAGAAGAAACTTTGGTGCAGCAGAAAGCAGCAGACACCCAGAGCTGAGGGGTACAGGTGTGACACCCCAGCTCTGTGCTCTGAAGACAGGCAAAAGCTCAACAAGAGCCAGCTCCAACGTCTGGGGAAATCACAGATCATGGGATGGTGTGGTTGGAAGGGACCTTAAACCATGCTCTGGGGACATCCTTCAGCAGACCATTGTGGCTTCCAAGCCCTGTCGCAGAACTCTGAGGAGCTTCCTGGGCTCTAGGCCCTGCCGGGGCTCCAGGGCTTGTCGCTGCGGCCTGGGGCTGAGCCTCGGCCTCTGCCCTGACCCCTGCACAACAGGGCACGACCAGGATGGGACACGGGATGGACAGGGGGACACGGGGATCGACGGGGACACAGGATGGACTAGGGGGACACATGGGATGGCACAAGGGGGACACGGGCGATGACAGGGGGACACAGGGATGGATCAGGGCGGACACAGGGATGACAGGGATCAGCACAGGGGGACACAGGATGACAGGCGGGACTCAGGGAGGGACAGCGGACACAGGGACACCACGGGACACACAGGGAACACAGGGGACACAGGGACACACAGGGGACACAAGGACACACAGGGACACACAGGGACAGGACGGGACACGGAGATCGGACAGGGGACACAGGGGACACACAGGGGGGACACAAGGATCACACAGGGACACACAGGGCAGGCAGCGGACAGCAGCAGGGGGACACAGGAACAGACAGGGGGGACTACAGGGACAGAACAGGGGGATTACGCGGGACAGACGCGGGGAGCTCAGGGGACAGACAGGGACACGGGATGGACAGGGGTGGACACGAGGACAGCAGGGACAAGACAGGGGGACACAGCGGTATGACAGGTGAGACAGACAGGAAGAGACAGGGATGGACCGGGATGGACAGGGGACACAGGGACAATCACAGGGGGACACGGGGAACACCAGGGACGGACAGGGATACGGAAAACAAAGACAGGGTCACAACAGCGGAGCACAAGGGACAGCCAGGGAGCAGACTGGGGACAGACAGGGACGACCAGGGACACGTCATGGGACAGGACAGGGACCACCCAGGGAAGCCAGGGACAGCCCAGGGACAGACAGGGACATCTTCAGTGGACAAGACAGGGACACCCAGGGACAGGCCAGGGGACAGGCCAGGGACAAACTCAGGGAACAGACAGGGCCTTTTGCCCAACAGTTCTGCCTGCCAGGCAGGAACAGTGCCTGGAGCTCCCAACTTTTCCTCCTTTCCACCTCCTGCGCCAGCCCTGGCTCCCMGTGGATGTTCCAGCCCAGGCCACCCTCCAGGGGAGGCTCAGGCTGTCCCTGCAGGACCCAGGGTGGACATTCTCCAGCACCATCTGCTGGTTTTATTTCTATTCACYGGCGAGTGACACCGCAGCCACTCCGAGAGGGAGGAACTCGTGTGCCACCTGCARCAGAACCACGCAGGTGTTTTCCTGTGAAAAACAACAGCTTTTGGTAAATGAGATGTTTTACCTGGGTAAATGTCACTGCCTGCCTGTATTTTTTAGTGTGGGGTATTCCCATGGGAGAAGAAAATGGTAATTCTCACTGTATTTTTATTTGCTGATTCTTGGGAATTATAAAATGAATTATTTTGATTATCTGGGAAAGCAATAAAGAGAGAATTTTGTGTTTCCTTTTTTTAGTTTCTTTTTTTTTTTTTTTTGGCAGAAACTGTTTGCTGAATCTGACCCAAATTCACAGACAGCTCTGCCTCCTCCACTCCAAAACTGCATTTCTGGTGAGTAAAACTCTTTGTCACACAAATTACCCAGGTCTGCTGCTGCCACTGAGCCACCCTCTCCTAGCAGAGTTCAGCCTGCCTGCTCCTGCTGGGCAAAACAAAGGCTTTAATTTGGGATTAATTCTCTTGGAGCTGAAGAGGGGAGGGAGGGAACATTTCCAGGCAGTGCTGGTATCAGGAGGGGCTGTCTGCACTTCTCCCCTTCCCTCAGGTTTCCAGCTCTGCCTCAGCCAAGGCACRGCACAAATCCACATTCTCTTCCCTCACTCCTTCTCAGTGGATGAAGCAGAACAAAACTGCAGAGTGCAGGTGTGCAATTGGAAGAGGAAGTTCAGTTTGCAGCTCAGTGCCTCTCCTGGGTGCTGCCACAGGTGAACCTGTGCCCAGCACCCCCATCCACACAGGASATTTATGGTTAGACTGCAGGTAAAACATTGCAACTCTCAAGATACTCAAGCACAGAAATAAATCAGCAAGGGACAGCCCAGGGGTTGAGGAGCAGGTAACAAACTCTGCCCACCTCTCTCTTGGGCAATGCAGCTGAGCCCTTCTCATATTTTATTCACCATTTCACCTTTACCTGGGTGKAATGGTGAATAAAACCCTTATCACATTTTCCAGACAGGAGAGCTTTAAGTACAGCTTAGACAAGACCCAAAATGACTTCACTGGGTTGTAGTAACCAAAATTCCAGTGCTGAACCTCCYTCTGCACCACCCTGCCCTGAACCCAGGCCGAGGAACTGGAACAGCAACGCTTCACACGCTTGGGTGGCACTGAGGAGTAGGAAACCAGGTCAGGAGGCAGAACTCTGGATAAATAAAGTCACTCCATAGGAGGACTCTTCAAGAGGGGCCCCAGAGTGCTGTCACTGCAGGGACCAAGCCCTCCACACACCYTCTCCATCCCTCCTCCCCTTTGTGCCCGAGCTGCCCAAAAGAGAAGCRTCGCCTTTAATCTSAGGCAAAACTGAGATCTTCACATATCACAGGAGACTTCACACACAATAGCGATGAATAGAGGATAAGAAAAAAGTAGATGGACCTAAACAGATGGATTCTATATTGGCATTAAAAGTCAAACCTCATTTTTCATCCAGTCCTGCCTGTAAAGCACTTCCGATGGAATCCGCTCAACGCAGTCGTTCCTATTTTACCCTGTGTTAGTAAATCTTCCTTTGTGACAGGGCTGGAGATAGCAATCAGTAACCTCTCTGCTCCATTCTTCCTTCACAGGCCTCCTTTTGAGGGGAATAAAGAAGAGCTTGCAGGAACAGGAGAAAAATGGGCTGATCTATTTTGCCATTAAAGCCGAGCTTGGCTCAGGGTTATCGTCAAAGCAGCTCCCCAGAGAAAAGCACATCTCACTTCTCCCCATCCCCAGCCCTGCTGCTGGCATACATCAAACTCACCAAACTGAGAAGTCAAAACAAGATTACCCRGTCCTAATAAATATTGATCACCGTACAAGTCCTTCTTTTAAAGCCCTTAATTAAACACAACACCKAACTTTGCCTGTTTCCCTGCAGAAGGGGATCAATATTTTATCATGAATGCAGCCAGAAGGAAAGAGAATTGTCCACCCTGTGTGTTCCAGAGGGCTGAGGAGCCCTGGGGAGACCCAGCCCTGCCTTGGAGCTGTGTTTGCTCCAACTCAACCAACACCAGAGCCAGACCTTTGAGCACCTCTCTCCCCATTTCAGATCAATTAATCCCTGATAGGAGGCTTGATCAGCTCCCAGGGGCTGGGAAGGAAGGCAGGCAGGCAGGGAGAGATTCCCAAAGCTCACCCCAGTGCTCAGCACTCCTCCACTCCCAGAACAGGTCTGTGCACTCTCCTCACCCCCATTTGCACCTTTTTAGCCCGAGAAGGAGCCACAGCAGCTCGCACTGTTTGACAGGAGATATTACAGGTGTTGTCATGGCAATGATTTATGCAGGAATTAGTCACTGCAGCACTTCTACAATAGACTGAAGAACAATAGGAAAAACCACACATTTCCAAGTTCCTGTGATACACAGGCTGAGGGTTGGGGAAAAGAGATTAAATTCCTTTCACCCCTCTGATTCCGGCGGTGACATTTAAACAGCTCAGGGACAAGTCAGTGCCTAATCATGAGTGTTATTAATAGCAATGTGACAATAACCCAAACTTCATATTAAACTCTGCTGGCAGTTGCAATTGTATATTCACTACTGGCCCATTTCTGAATTAATCGGGGATTGAGTAACAACTGGAGCAGAGAAGAAATTATTACATTTGCATTGTTATATAATGAGGAAAGAATCAGAGTTTACTGGCACTGGAGTGGTTTATCCCATGGGCCCCACTGCTGTCAAAAGTTCTGCTGACTGTTTTAAGCCATGGATCTGTGCTAGGTTATATTAAGCCTTAGCAGAAGACCAAAAAAAAAAAATCACATAAAATTGTAAGAAAGAAAAATGTTCAAAGCGTGAACACTCAGAAACTCCAGTGCTCAAAGTGAACTACCTAAATTCCCATTTTATTATTATTTATTGGAATTTGGTTTTTCATTAAAGGATGTGTTGGTTCATATCTATTTTGGCAAAGGCACYAGCCAGGTCAAGCAGGGCTGGCACTCAGATTGAAAATCAGAGCTTGTCCCTGTAATGCAGGGAATCATTCCTGASTGCCCCATGCTGATATCCCCAATCCCCTCACTGCTCCCATCTCCTGGGAATCAGCTCTGAGACTCCCAACAGGCAGGGTCATAGCAGAACAAAGCCCAGCCAAAGAGATGGAAAGGTTCTTTAGAGCTGAGCTTGGAACCCTGTCCTCCCAGTCTTCCTGTTCTCAGGGATTTGGGGTTCTCTTCTCCTCATAATACCTGGAGCCTCAGGTGGAATTTCCCATTTTTGTGGAATTTCCCATTTTCATTGAATCACAGGATGGTTTAGGTTGAAAAGGAGCCCAAAGTTGGCCCAACCTCCTGGGCAGGGTCACCTCCCACTGGCCCAGGCTGCTCCCAGGGTTTGAGGCTCTCAGGGTCACACTTTCAAGCTCATTTCACATTTAACAACTTTGGCCAAATCAGAAAATGAGTCCAAGAGCTGCCAGTGCATTTTCCAGCCCATGGGATCAACAACCCCTACGTTTCACCAGCATTCCTGAGTCAGGGTAGTTACTGCCATATTCTTCCTGCCCTTGGAAAGGGTTGGAACTGGAGGACCTTTATATTCCCTTCTGAAAAAGGGAACTTAAAAGGGAATTCTGTCATTCTAAAATCCACCCAGAGCAAATACAAGGTGTCCAACTCCAAAGGGAAACCTGGGAACATCCAGCATGACAATTAACTGCAATTACTGGGACCCAGCAAATCAATCCCAGGGCCATCCCAACAGCTCTGCCCCAAGGCTCTGACAGCAGGGTCACACTTTCAAGCTCACTTCACAMTTAACAACTTTGGCCAAATCAGAAAAGGAGCCCAAGAGCTGCCTCTGCATTTTCCAGCCCATGGGATCAACAACCCCTACATTTCACCAGCATTCCTGAGTCAGGGCAGTTACTGCCACGCTCTCCCTTCTTTGTTTTGGGAATCTTTCCCAACTGTTTTTGTGGTTTCACCATCAAACTCAGCAGTTCTGCCCAGTGAAAGCAGCTGAGCACAGAAGGTGCTTGCCCAAATGACACCAGGTTGTYTGGATGCCTCTTCAGGAAAAGGAAATTTTCTCTGGTCGCTTTTCATTTGTTTCCCTTGGAATGTCTCTGAATTGAGGGAACACCTGTCAGGATGAGGAACTGGGCAGGGCTTTGCCAATTTAAAGCTCTGAGCAGGGGAAAATAAACATAATTTTGTCCTTATTCTCCTTTATTCTTCCAGCCTTCTGCACCATTTCCATTCACACGAGTGCTTTGTGCCCTCCAAATTTAACTCCTGACAGGAGAGAAAAAATAAACACAGAGACAGCAGAGCAGCTGCTGAGAATTTAGGGATCTCAATGTTCCACAGTAAACATGACAAACTTTGATGYTGGGTGGGAATGCCCTTTCCCTGGAAAATCCCCAGCTTCAGGCATTTCACACTTAAAAAAAAAAWWAAWRCKAAACAACCAAAAACSAAAAGGATTTTGGGGGAAATATTTTGATAGGTGGCACATGGAGATGTAAATTTGGAAGAATCCAAACCAGCACTGGGCATCCCTGTGTCCTCACAGGCTCCTTGGATCTGGCACTGAGCTGGAATTTCCTCTGTAGCACATGGAAATTCTCCAGGTGTACAAAACCTGTACAAAACCCAGCAGCAGGAGCCCTGTGCAGCACTCAGGAATGCAGGCTGGAGCTGGATGGGGGAGGACTCCTGTGTTTAGCAGAGGAAATGTTTTCCCTTCAGTGGGAAATGGAGCTGGCACTGCCATCCTGGGGAGCAGCAGATGGGACAGCAGAGCTCAGAGCCAGATCCAGGCACTTCCAGCKTTTCTGCAGGAGGAGCTGCTGCTGGCCAGGTGCTCCAAAGCAGAGGTAGGCAGGGTAAAACTGCCAAGCAATCCCTGCAGGTCTGCAGCCACCCTGGCTCTGCAAACAAATGTGGCAAAGTGGTAAATTCTGAGGGGAGCAGAGCAGCATGGCTCTGCAGCAAAGCTCTGGTTCCAGCCCAGGCTCAGCTGCTGTGATGAGCCCAATGCAGCAGCAGCACTCAGACCCCAAAGTCAAATCAGCAATCAGAGCCCTGCAGGAGGAGCAGGCCAGGCTTTACCCAGTGCAAGCTCTAATTCCACTGATGTCAAAAAACCCTGGGCTGCTTTGTGCCAGCTGAGAGCCAGCTCCTCATATTCTGCATTTTTCACTTTGTTTTCTCTTCCAGCTCTCCTGCCAGCAGCACTGAGGACTGGGGGGCAGAACTGCCAGCCTGACCAAACAAATGAAAAGCGACCAGAGAAAATTTCCTTTTCCTGCAGAGGCATCCACACAACCTGGTGTCATTTGGGCAAGCACCTTCTGTGCTCAGCTGCTTTCACTGGGCAGAACTGCCCGCAGTAAGTGGGTTTGATGGTGAAACACAAAACTATTGGGAAGATTCCCAAACAAAGAAGGGAGAGGTGGCAGTAACTGCCCTGACTCAGGAATGCTGGTGAAATGTAGGGGTTGTTGATCCCATGGGCTGGAAAATGCAAGGGCAGCTCTTTGGCCCTTTCTGATTTGGCCAAAGTTGTTAAATGTGAAGTGAGCTTGAAAGTGTGACCCTGCTGTCAGAGCCTTGGGCAGAGCTGTTGGGATGGCCCTGGATTGATTTGCTGGGTCCGCAGTAATGCAGTTAATTGTCATGCTGGATGTTCCCAAGGTTTCCCCCTGGAGTTGGACACCTTGCATTTGCTCTGGGTGGATTTAGAATGACAGAATTCCATATTAAAGTTCCCATTTTTCAGAAGGAATATAAGGCTCCTGCGCGCAATTGTCCAACCCTTTCCAAGGGCAGGGACACGGAAGTCCTTATGGTTGTGTTCAGTTAATGGCTTTGCTCTCCCTCCTTTCTGCRTTTTGACCACTCATCCAAACCCATCCAATGTGTGATTCACTGGAGTGGAGGCTTCCAGACCTGCAGGTCAAGGACTCGTGTCAGGTCCTCCACTTTCACTGATCTGCCACTTTCTCACACAAATATCTTGCCTGGGTGAATGAAGGATGAACARCCAAGAAGAGCATCCCAAATATTTGCCCAGCTCTGAGGAACATAAACACTCCACAGTTAAAATCTCTGATTTTAAATAATCCTGCTCTGAATTACCTCAGCACTTCCCTTCTCCAAGAAAAAGTCTCCTTTTGCTGTTATTCCCCCAAAACCACTCCCTTCCCACACACTGACTGACACAATAGCTCCAAGCACAGCCCTTGGTGCTTTCCATGAGGGAATAAAGGGAGGATTTGCTCTCACAGCCCAGCCCTGCCCTTCCCAAAGCTGGCTGAGGTGGCACAGCTGCCTCTGTCGTGGCACAGGGCACAATCTGACCCTGCCAGCTGTGCCCAGCTGCAGAGGGAAGGCGTTCAGGAGTTCTCCTCCAGTGGCCACTGCAGCCCAGCTGTGCTGACATTTGTTCATCCACGCACACAGCACGGAGCTGCAGAAAAAAAACAGGAGGAAAACTTGGCTGGGAACCTTGTTGGCTGGCAGGGTTTTTATCCTGAGCCTGGAAATCTGCAGCTCTGGACATGCCTGAGCACACAAATGCAGCGTGGCTGGGTGGGGAGAGGCACAAAGCAGGAGCTGGGTGTTTGTTTTTCCTGGGGGTTTTAAGGGAAGGCTTGAGGCAACATCAGAATGTGCTAATTGGGATGGAAGAGGCAAAGGGGACTTGGCACAGAAACAGGATAAGGTTGAATCCCTTGAAACAGGGAGCAGGGAGCTGCTGTCCCCTCCACTCTCTCCGTTTGACATTGTGGTGCGACGTGGATGTGACAAAGTGACAGCTGCAAAAGGCAGGCAGCAGGAGAGCCCTGATGGAAACAGAGCCMCTGATGGAGCAGGGGAAAGCTCAGGAACACAACGGCCAGAAGTGACCAAAGGCTGTCCCCAGAGCTCAGGGGAGCTGCAGGGCTGGTACCTGAGTGACCCATCCAGGTGACCCCAGCACTGGGAGATCCCACAGCAATGAGGAGATCCCACAGTGACCCCATCAGTGCTGGGAGATCCCACAGTGACCCCAGCAGCACTGGGAGATCCCACAGTGACCCACAGCACTGGGAGATCCCACAGCACTGGGAGATCCCACAGTGACCCCAGCAGCACTGGGAGATCCTACAATGACCCCATCAGCACTGGGGAAATCCCACAGCAATGGGGAGATCCCATAATGATCCCATCAGTGCTGGGAGATCCCACAGTGACCCCATCAGCACTGGGAGATCCCACAGTGACCCCATCAGTGCTGGGGAAATCCCACAGCAATGGGGAGATCCCACAGTGACCACATCAGTGCTGGGAGATCCCACAGTGACCACAGCACTGGGAGATCCCACAGTGACCCACAGCACTGGGAGATCCCACAGTGACCACAGCATTGGGAGATCCTACAATGACCCCATCAGCTCTGGGGAGATCCCACAGCATTGGGGAGATCCCATAATGATCCCATCAGTGCTGGGAGATCCCACAGTGACCTCCATCAGTGCTGGGAGATCCCACAGTGACCCCATCAGCAGCACTTGGAGATCCCACAGTGACCCCATGAGTGCTGGGGAGATCCCATAATGATCCCATCAGCACTGGGGAGATCCCACAGCACTGGGAGATCCAACAATGACCCCAGCACTGGTAGATCCCACAGCACTGGGGAGATCCCACAGCACTGGGGAGATCCCACAGCACTGGGGAGATCCCACAGTGGCCTCAGAAGCATGGAGAGATCCCACAGTGACCCCGGCAGTGCTGGGAGATCCCACAGTGACCCCATCAGTACTGGGAGATCCCCAGTGACCCCATCAGTACTGGGAGATCCCCAGTGACCCCATCAGTACTGGGAGATCCCACAGCAATGGGGAGATCCCACAGTGACCCCATCAGTACTGGGAGATCCCCAGTGACCCCATCAGCACTGGGAGATCCCACAGCAATGGGGAGATCCCACAGTGACCCCATCAGCCCTGGGAAGATCCCACAATGACCCCAGCAGTACTGGGGAGATCCCACAGTGACTTCCATCAGTACTGGGGAGATCCCCCAGTGCCCCCAGCAATGGACACCTCCCCCAGCCCTGGGGAGATCCCACAGTGACGCCATCAGTACTGGGGAGATCCCACAATGTCCCCCAGCACCGGACACCTCCCCCAGTACTGGGGAGATCCCACAGTGACCCCATCAGCACTTGGAGATCCCCCAGTACCCCCAGCACTGGACACCTCCCCAGTGCCCCCAGCACTGAGGTCCTGCCTGGCCCCAGCCCCACCCGGCAGTGCCACAGCTCAGAGCTGGGTCCCAGAGCACCCCTCACAGTGCCAGGGGCTCTGTGGCACTGTGACAGCAGGGTGGGTCACTCTCCATCCTCAGGGGGACGCAACAAGCAGAAACACTTCCAGGGAAAACGCCTTTCCCTCTGCATCTCTAATGTCAGCAAGGTGGGGTATGCAAAACTCCACGAGCTCTAACGAGGTAATTACATTCCTGCTAATGTCTTCAACTGGTCTGGCAACACACGTTGGCATGAGACCAGAAAGTTATAGCAGCAAGGTGATTAGGGACAGGTAACAGCTAAAAATACAGAGGGAGATTAATTAATAATTGATGGTGTAGGTAGAACACTGCAGAAAGTATAATTAATGCTGAACAAACTTGATATAACTCTGTCTTGTTAAAGGCTAATAAAATGTTTCAGTGCTCTTCTGGATCTGGGCTTTAAAAGCTCCTGGGATCAGCCCATCCACTCAAGGGGGTCTGCAGGCCCTGCTCTGTCACCTGGGGGGTCACAGGGGGACATTTCCTGAGCACAGAGTGACACACACAGAGTCCTGCAGGACAGAGCTGAGCTGCTGGAGAGAGCCCATGGAGGCTCCAGCATGAGCAGGGGGATGGAGCAGCTCTGCTGGGAGGAAAGGCTGGGGTTGTTCTCTGGAGAAGAGAGCAGAGGTGACCTCATTGTGGATGACCCTTGGGGTCCCTTCCACCTCTGGTCATCCCATGACTCCCTGACTGGTGGCTCAGCTGCCATTATCATTATATTATTATTATTATTATTATTATTATTATTATTATTATTATTATTATTATTATTATTCAGTGTGGTGACCTCATTGTGGATGACCCTTGGGGTCCCTTCACCTCTGGTCATCCCATGACTCCCTGACTGGTGCCTCTGCTGCCACTATTATTATTGTTATTATTATTATTATTATTATTATTATTTTTAATTTTTATTATTATTTTGTGTGGTGACCTCATTGTGGATGATCTTTGGGGTCCCTTCCACCTCTGGCCATCCCATGACCCCCTGACTGGTGGCTCAGCTGCCACCACCCCATTATTCAGTGCCAGCACCCCATTATTCAGTGTGGTGACCTCATTGTGGATGGTCTTTGGGGTCCATTCCACCTCTGGCCATCCTATAACTCCATGACTGGTGGCTCAGTTGCCATTATAATAATAATAATAATTATTATTATTATTATTATGTGTGGTGACCTCATTGTGGATGATCCTTGGGGTCCCTTCCAGCTCTGGGATCAGCCCATGACTCCCTGAATAAATAAATAATATGTTTTATTAAATAAATAAACAATATCATAAATAATAAATAAATAATAAATAAATAACAAATAAATAATATCAGGTGCCACCACCCCATTATTCAGTGCCAGCACCCCATTATTCAGCGTGGGGACCCCAAACAGTGGCACTCAGGACATCCCCACTGTGACTTTGCCCCTGAAGGAACCCAACTCTCCCCACCCAAGTGTGAGGATTAATCAGGTTAATATTGACAAAGTGCTCTCAYCATGGAAAACTGGAGCTGCTGGGGCCTTTGTTTACTCATCTGCTAAGTCAGGAGCATAATACCCAGCCCAGAGGGCTCACGGGAGGCTTAGGGAGGTTTTGTTTGCAGAGCACTCGGAGATCCTCGACCAGAAACGCTGCAGGAACATCAAGGGTTGTTGTGCTCAGCCAGGCAGGCKCTGGAGACTCCTTGGCCAGCTCTGGATTTCAGGAATAAAGTGGGAACAAATCAAGGCTGGCTCTCAACCCACGGCTGGCTTTGTTTTAGCAGAGGATGAAGAGCAATGGATGGACCAGGGGGGCAGGGGAGGATTCCAGCCAAGGACAGCTGGGAATGTGARGGGCTCCCAGTCACCTCCACCACCAGGCCTGGCTAAAGCTGCACCCACACACTTATTTTGCAGCAAAATAGCTAATAAAACATTTTAAACCAACATTGGTGGTTATTTCCTGGCTTCTTTCCTGCAGCACACACYAGGCTCTGCTTTAATCACCACGAGCTCCTAATGGATGCTCCAAGGTGTTTCCTTCCATCATGGGGCTCTGCCAGGTGCCTTCAGGCTCCTGAGGAATCCAGTGATGAAGGGAACTGCAGGAGGGCCAGGGCTGCCTCTTCTCCTTGCTCTGAAGAGAAATGCTTCTCCTTCCTGGAGACACCTCACCCCACCGAAGCCTCCTCTGCTCGGCATAATGAGGGCATCACTCTTTGCAGGTAGTTTTTGAAGCAGCTAATTATGCTGTGCTGTGGGAAGCTGCTGCACATTCCTCATGTTCTGGGTGATCCAGGAGAGTTTAACTAGGAATAATGGCACAGAACTGTGCAGGGAATATATTAAGCTGAGCATCAGGCAGGGATGCAGATCCTGAGGAGAGACAGGAGTGGGATTATTTTATACTGGGCAGGAGCAGCAGGAAGGGAACATCTCCCAGGGGTGCAGGAGCTGCTATTTAATGTCTAATATTAGGACAACTTGCACTGAAGAAAGGGAAAACTGAGGGAATTAAGGAGACCAACTTCACACAATAAAAACTGTGCACCCTGTCGCAGGCATCTTTTATGAAAAATCCTTTCCTTAAGATTTTTCGTCCTGAAAAGCTGAGAAGACTCAGGAACAAAATGTAAACACTGATTATCCACTACTGTGGAATGCAACAGGTGCATCTGTGATTGGCCCATGTTGGATGTTCCTAATTAATGGCCAATCACAGTCAGCTGGCTCAGACAGAGAGTCCGAGCCACAAACCTTTGTTATCATTCTTTCCTATTGTATTCTTAGCTAGCCTTCTGATGAAATCCTTTCTTCTATTCTTTCAGTATAGTTTTAATGTAATATATATCATAAAATAATAAATCAGCCTTCTGAAACATGGAGTCAGATCCTCGTCTCTTCCCTCATCCTCAGACCCCTGTGAACACCGTCACACACACACTTGGAAGGAGTAAAAGGTAAATTAATCATGAAAGAACAGGCTGGAATGGGAGAGTTTGGAAAGGGAAAACAATAAAAAGATCTTGTGTTCACTGAGCAAGGGAAGGGGAATCACAAAATAACCTTTGTCTCATCACACTTCAAAATCCCTGGGGGCAGAGAAGGAGCAGACACATGGAAGGACTTCTCTGGATCTCCGGAGGAGGAACCTCACTGTGAGGTCTCAGGGCTCCTTTCCCCAGTTTGGGAAGGTCTTGCAACACAGAGCTTGGAAAAGGCACTGAGAGCTCTTGAATTAAATCAGGAGAAAGTGAAACACACTTTCTGGCAAGCTCTAAGAGAAGCAGAAAGCAAAGCGTCACACAGTATCACACACCGACAAGCCACAAACCTTTTGTTATCATTCTTTCCTATGATTTCTTAGCTAGCACGTGTCCTCGATGAAATCCTTTTCTCTTATTCTTTCAGTATAGTTTTAAGATTAATATACATCATAAAAATAAATCAGCCTGATGCTGAACATGGAGTCAGATCCTCGTCTCTTCCCTCATCCTCAGACCCCTGTGAACACCGTCACACACACACTTGGAAGGAGTAAAAGTAAATTAATCATGAAAGAACAGGCTGATGGAGAGTTTGGAAAGGAAAACAATAAAAGATCTTGTGTTCACTGAGCAAGGGAGGGACAATAATCCTTTGTCTCATCACACTTCAAAATCCCTGGGGCAGAGAAGAGAGACAGACACATGGAAGGACTTCTCTGGATCTCCAGAGGAGGAACCTCACTGTGAGGTCTCAGGGCTCCTTTCCCCAGAGTTGGAAGGTCTTGTAACACAGAGCTTGGAAAAGGCACTGAGAGCTCTTGAATTAAATCAGGAGAAAGTCAAACCACACTTTCTGCAAGCTCTAAGAGAAGCAGAAAGCAAAGTGTGCAAAGGAATTCAGGTTCTGTCCCAATTTTCTGCTGTCCCGCAAAGCCAGGGAGAAAGAACATTTATCTCCTGCCTCGACACCTCTCTCACATTCTCCATTATTATGTGTGGAAGGAAGAAATCCTTTTTTATCCTGATTTTTTTTTCTTTTCCTGAAGTCACACACTTCTTTTCATCCCTGGCTAAACACTCCAAAGTGTCAGCAGCTCAGCAGTGTTTTAACTGCTAATAACAGACAGCAGCAAACACACCCCAGCCAGACTGCTCTTCTCCCTCCCTGCTCCAGTGCTCCTGACAGCTCTTCAACCTTTCCACACCTACCCGAGGAGCTGGCCCCTCACAGCGTGACCGTGGCTCCGTTGTGAGCTGCACTCCAATGCAAAGTGTCCTCAATGTCAGCCCTTCAGGCTGGGAAATGCTGCAGTTCTCCAGGGGAGCCAACAGATGCACTCTGATGGGTTTTAGGATGAGTTCCAGCAGGGCTGGTCTAATCAGCAAAATCAGGACCTTGCTTCCTAAGGGTTTTGTTTGTCTGTTTGTTTAATGTGAAAGAACAAAACGAACATTTGTAATAAACTCAGGATTAAGAAGGATAAACCGACCAGCAGGATTTAACAATCTCACGAGCCAGAACCAGCATGAAGAATCTCAGGGAGCTCCAAGCAAAGCCTGCACCAGCAGAGCCTGAGGATGCTGCTCACAGGCTGAGATGCTCTGCTGGGAATCCCAGCAAAAATGGGGAATCCCAGCAAAAATAGGGAATCCAGCAAAAAATGGAAACCAGCAAAAAATGGGGAATACCAGCAAAAAAATGGGGAAACCCAGCAAAAAAATTGGGAAACCCAGCAAAAGTGGGAAACCAGCAAAAAATGGGGAAACCCAGCAAAACAATGGGGAAACCCAGCAAAAAGTGGGAAACCCAGCAAAAAGTGGGAAACCCAGCAAAACAATAGGGAAACCCAGCAAAAAATGGGGAAACCCAGCAAAACAATGGGAAACCAGCAAAAATGGGAATCCCAGCAAAAAATGGAAAATACAGCAAGAAATGGGGAATCTCAGCAAAAAATGAGGAAACACAGCAAAAAATGGAAAAAACACAGCAAAAAATGGGGAATCCAGCAAAAAAATGGGAAATACAGCCAAAAAAGGAAACACAGCAAAAATGGGGAATCCCAGCAAAAAAAAATGGGGAAATCAGCAAAACAATTGGGAACCCAGCAAAATGGGAACCCAGCAAAAAGGGGAAACCCAGCAAAAAATGGCGCGAAACCAGCCAAAAAATGGGGAAAACCCAGAATCCCAGACTGCTTGGTTCAAAAGGACCTTAAAGAGATCAATCTTGTTGGTTTGCTCCAAGCAAAGCGCTGCTGACCATCAGAGCCTCAGGATGCGTGCCTCAAAGGCTGAGGATGCTCTGCCCTTCTAGGAAACCCAGCAAAAAATGGGAAGCCACCAAAAAAATGGGAAAACACAGCAAAAAATGGGAAACCCAGCAAAAAATGGGGAAACCAGAATCCCAGACTGCTTGGGGTCACAAACCTTTCAAACATCATCTTGTTGGTTCCTCCAAGCCAAAGCCTGCACCAGCAGACCTGGAGCAGATGTTGCTCAAAAGGCTAAGGATGCTCTTGCCCTTCTGGGAAACCCAGCAAAAAATGGGAAACCCAGCCAAGAAATGATGAATCCCAGCAAAAAAATGGGGAATCTCAGCAAAAACTTGGGAATCCAAGAACAATCCCAGACTGCAAAATTCCCTAAATAAAAAAAATTTAAAAAATTAAAAAAATTTAAAAATAATATATAAATAAAAAAATAATAATAATAAAAAATACAATTTTAAAATAAATAAAAGATAAAAATGATAAAAATGATAAAATAAATATAAAAAAATTAAATTAAAATAATAAAATAATAAAAATAATAAATAATAGCTCCAACCTGAATCCCAGCACCTTGCAACACAGAGCCACCTCCACTGCTGGCTTTTGAGCCTCACCAATCACTCCCCACCGGGAGAGAAGGTGTGAGCTGCAATAGCGAACACAAAAGGTTATTTTCATGTTTTTATTGCGTTTCAGGCTTTGCCTGAGGCACTCTGAGGCAGCTGCAAAGCTGCCTGGCAGTCCCTTTTGGTGTTGCTTAGCACTGGCAGCCCAGCAAGTGGCAGCAAAATGAAAGTTTAACTGAAGAGTGAATTAAAAAAAAAACAAAAACGAAACAAAACAAACAACAACCAGAACACCAGAACCAGCGGCAGACAGGTTGCCACACACAGGATGGCTCCACACAACTGCAGGCTTTGAATCACCATCATCATCTTCATCATCATCATCATCATCATCATCTTCATCATCTTCATCCTCCTTGTCCTCATCCTTGTCCTCTGAAGTGATCACCTATAAGCACCTGTCCACAGAGTCAGCTGTAACATGAACTTCTTCTTGTTCTTGTTCTTGTTCTTGTTCTTGTTCTTGTTCTTGTTCTTGTTCTTGTTCTTGTTCTTGTTCTTGTTCTTCTTCTTCTTCTTCTTCTTCTTCTCCTTCTTCTTCTCCTTCTCCTTCTTCTCCTTCTCCTCCTTCTCCTTCTCCTTCTTCTCCTTCTCCTATCTTGTTCTTCTTTTCTTTCTTGTTCTTCTTGTTCTTCTCTCTTCTTCTCGTTCTTCTTGTTCTCTCTCTTCTTCTTCTTCTCTTGTTCTTCTTCTTCTTCTTCTTTCTTCTTCTTTCTCTTCTTCTCTTCTTCTTCTTTCCTTCTCTTCTCCTTCTCCTCCTGTCTCCTTTTTCCTTCTCCTTCTCCTTCTCCTTCTCCTTCTCCTTCTCCTTCTCCTTCTCCTTCTCCTTCTCCTTCTCCTTCTCCTTCTCCTCGCTCCCTCCTCTCTCAGACTGTCCCCAGCAAGGGACAGCAGCCAAACAGGCCCAACATCCTCAACTCCAGGAGCCCTCAGATTTACAACATTTGAGACACGCTTCTTTTTTTTTTTTTTTTTTTTTTTTTTTTTTTTTTTTTTTTTTTTTTTTTTTTTTTTTTTTTTTTTTTTTTTTTTTTTTTTTTTCGTTTTGTTTGAAGTTGTGTTTCTTGAGAGACCTGAAAACAGAGGCTGGACAGAGTTGAAGAATAAAATAGGTATTTATTTAAAAAGATATTGACCAGGATCTCACCTTAATATATCTTTTAATAGATATTTAGGAAGCCCAGCCAGGGTCTACATACTCCAAGATGGCCCCCAGGGATGATCCAAGATGACCCAATCTCAAGAGTTTTTCACAACTTTTATATAGTTTGGGCCATTTCCATATGGTGGTTCATTTGTCCAAATCCAGCTTCCAGTGATTGCATCCCACCCTCCCGTTGTTGTCCCCTCCATTCCTGTTGTTTGCAACTTTTTGGGGCTGAAGTCTGCAGCAGCGTCCTTGGTTCTGGGCGGAAATTCGATTGTCTGTGGACTGAGAGCAGGAAAAGGATTGCCTGTGACTGAGGAGAGGAAAAGGATGCTTGTGGACTGAGGAGAGGTAATAAGGATTTGCTCTGTGGGACTAGGAGAGAAAAGGATTGCCCTGTGGACGAGCTTGAGGAAAAATGGATTCTCTGTGGGACATAGGAAGTAGAAAAGGAGCTTTCTGTGGGACTTGAGGAAGAAGAAAGATTGTTTGGTGGGACTAGAGAGGGGAAAATCGATTGTTCTGTGACTGAGAAGAGTGAAAAGATGCTCTGTGGGACGTGCGTGAGGAAGAACTTGCAAATAAACACTTTATATGAAGTTATAGCACACAAACGATAAATCTGGAAAATGCTGAAGCTAAGAAACATTCAAGTTAAAAATTTGATTGATTTGGCAGGAAGGCTGCAGATAGCACATGCAGGTGCCTGCCCTCACTCTTCTTGCCCACAGCTCTGCCCCAGCTGGCTCAGCAGGGAGAGGTCCCACTCTTGCACCAGCAACACCTGCAACAAGCAACGTGACCTCTCCAGGAGAACAGGACAAAAATCAACCCAAGACATTTGGATTTTGTTCTTTGCCTGTGAAATCTGACTGCTCCACACTGTCTGGTGGTATTCTCCTCACAGACCCCTCAGTAAAAAGATAGGACAACACAAACCGCTTTCAGAAGTCTTGTATCTCTTGGAGCAATATTTATGTGGCCTAAATCCCACGCACAAAACTCTTCTGTCACCTCCAGGTTGCACCAGCACCTTTCTCCAAAGAAATGTGGCCCTGTGCTCTGGCTGTGGCCCAGGTGCTCCCCAGGCCCCACCAACCCCTGGGCTCCCCATTCCCCACCAGCCCTCAGTGCATGTCTCTCCAGACACAATTCAGATCAACTTCCGTGACAAGGCCATCAATTGTGTCAAATAAAAATTAATGATACTAATAATGAAGAGAACCCACAACATCTGCAGTGAAGCTGGTGTGGTATTTGGGAGACAAATGACTCAATTAGGGAGCTGCAGAGGAGCCCTGAACCATGGCCATGGTAGAGCACAAGCCCTGCTGCTTCCCTGCAGCCAGGGAACAGGCCTACTTTGCTTCCTGAGTTTTCCAAAAAAGCTTTTAATGGCTGACATGGCCTGTACTTGTCCCCAGAAGTCACTGCAAATGTGACAATAACATAATCACCAGCCTGTCACAGCTGAGGTTATGCATATGTGCAATCACAGGAGGAGAGAAGAAAAGGAAAAAAAACCCAAACAAACCTCAAATGAGAATCCAAATTTACCCTGCAAGGCAGGTCCAGCAGAGATGAGCCCCAGCTCAACCTCTCCAGCCTCACCATGAGGACGCAGGATCTCAGAGAGCAACATCTGTCTGCAGCTGCATCCCTGCCTGCAGAGATGCCTTTTGGGGTGACCTAAACAGAGAGCAGAAATGAGGGAATAAAATCGATTCTATTTATTGAAGGCCTTCAGGGAATTTAGTCAGACAAAGCCCCCATCGGGGCCAAACCCAAAATGGACAATGGTCACGAGTTTCACACTTTAATAATTATTGGTCCATTTGCATATTGGGGGTTAATTAATTCCATTTACCCCAAGTTTGCTCCCTCAACTCACTTTTTGTTTCCATCTCTCAGGGCCTGAGGCAGTGAGGTGTCCTTGATTGCCAGGCCTGGAGAGGAATTGGTTGTGTCTGCCAAAATGGAAAGCAGCAGCTCACACTGTGTGTTGGATTTGAGTCTTACACACTAAAGAACTGCAGGATTACAAATGATATGGAAAAATAGAAAAGCTCAATCCTAAAGCATCAGCAGAGGTGAACTGGATGAGCTTTAAGTCTCTTCCAACCAACCACCCCAAATATTTCCATCACAACCTGCAGCTCCCAAAAAACGTCCCCTGAAGGGGGGAAACAGAGAGGAAGGAGAGGAGAGGAGAGAAGAGAGGAGAGGAGAGGAGAGGAGAGGAGAGGAGAGAGAGGAGAGGAGAGGAGAGGAGAGGAGAGGAGAGGAGAGGAGAGAGAGAGAGGAAGAGGGAGGAAGAGGAGAGGAGAGGAGAGGAGAGGAGAGGAGAGGAAGAGGAGAGGAGAGGAGAGGAGAGAGAGAGAAGAGGAGAGGAGAGGAGAGGAGAGGAGAGGAGAGGAGAGGAGAGGAGAGGAGAGGAGAGAGAGGAGAGGAGAGGAAGGAGAGGAGAAGAGAAGAAGAGAGAAGAGAAGAGAAGAGAAGAGAAGAGAAGAGAAGAAAGAGAAGAGAAGAGAAGAGAAGAGAAGAGAAGAGAAGAGAGAGAAGAGAGAAGAGAAAAGAGAAGAGAAGAGAAGAGAAGAAGAGAAGAGAAGAGAAGAGAAGAGAAGAGAAGAGAAGAGAAGAGA
The DNA here is from genome assembly GCA_002167245.1 of Sporophila hypoxantha. NCBI lineage: Eukaryota > Metazoa > Chordata > Aves > Passeriformes > Thraupidae > Sporophila > Sporophila hypoxantha. The sequence continues at coordinate 1,437,532 of NDFG01000083.1, forward strand.
AGAGAGAGAAAGAGAAGAGAAGAGAAGAGAAGAGAAAGAGAAGAGAAGAGAAGAGAAGAGAAGAGAAGAGAAGAGAAGAGAAGAGAAGAGAATCCCCATCCCTTTCTCCTCATTGCCCTTCCTCTGAGCAACTCACACGCTGATGTGTGAGACACAAAAGCAATTTCCAGCACTACAAGGCAAATCTGCCCATCTGCAATGCCCTGGGAAGTGAATACATCCCTGTCCCCTGCCTGCTGGGAAATTTCCATGGAAATGGGGCTGTGCATGCCTCCTCACAGGCTCTGTTCCCTGGTGCCCAGAATTATGCAGAATGGCCCCTTGCAGACATAAAAATCTGCCACTTTGGGCCACTCTCTGAAGTGAATTCCCTGGCTGCACAACAAGTGACAGACAGGTGAGGGACAGTGATTGGCAGAGTCATTGAAGCAATGTCCCCTCKGTGAGAAAGGGATTGTGGAGCACCTGTATCCTCCCCAGGGACCCCGTGTCCAATCTTCRCTCTCCTGCTGCCTGGCTGCAGCTCCTCAGTGCCCAAAGGAGTCAGACATGAAGGAAAAAAAACCCTAAAACTAAAATAACCCCCCTAAAAACACAGCAGGAGAGCAATGGCAGATCCAGGATGGGCTGGAAATAGATCACAGAATCATCATGGAATGTTTGGGTGGGAAGGGACATTAAATTTTAAGATCATTCCAGCCCTGCCATGGGCAGGGACACCTTCCACTGTCCCAGGGTGCTCCAAGCCCTGTCCAACCTGACCTTGGACACTTCCAGGGATGGGGCAGAGCTGCTCTGGGCAGATAAGCATTCAGCAGATCTCTCTCAAAAATTATTTATTGAATATACATTTATATCCATTATATATATATATAAAAAAAAATATATATATATTATATATATACGCATATAATGCAAATATACATTGTGTGTGAATATATATTTTTTTTTTTGACATTTCCAGGGATGGGGCAGCCACAGCTTCTCTGGGCATATGAGTGTTCAGCAGATCTCTCTCGAAAGTAATTTATTGAATATACATTTATATACATCATATATATATATATATATAAATATAAAATTATTTATGGAATATACATTTATCATTTATATACATTTTATATATATATATATATATATATATATATATATATATATATATACCAGATTTGGCAGATCTCAGATTCAGCAGATCTCTCTCAAAAACTATTTATGGAATATACATTTATATACATTATGTATATAACATATATATATATATATATGTCAACATACAATGTCTATTTTTTTTTTTTTAATTTTTAATATAGATTTATCTACCCCAGCAAACCAGCAGGGATAAAACCTGCACCTGTTTGTGGCTGGATGTGGAGCCTGTGGTTGTGCAGAGCATCCTGAGGAAACAGAGCTGAGCGTTCCTACGGCCCCAGAATGGCTGYGCCTGGCACAGGATCAGAGAGCAGAGATCAGGAGGCTTCAGGAGCAGAGACAGCCCTTGTTTGTAGCAGTGAGATCTCCAGAGAACCCCCAAATCCTGCCCACCCCAGCTCACAAAGCTTGGCAGGCTCTCTGGATGCTGTGCTGGGTTCAGAGCCACCACAGGCCCTGGGATGTCACCACCTGCCACCTCGGCAGCAGGACCCAAAGGCCACATCCTCCCCGTGGCAGAGCTCCAGAGCCTTGCTCCATCTGCCCCTGCAGCTCCCAGGGCTTTGCTTGCACTGTTAAAAACACAAATGCAAACAGCCCCTGAGCTCATCCATTCCCAGAGCAGCTCATTTGTCCCTGGAGGCGATGGCGGGAGGGAACCAGCACTCTCCTTCTGTTATAAAAATAACAAAAAGTGATGAATGACCCTCAGAGCCCAGGATGGGAAGCAGCAGCTTTTTCCAGCCCGAGATAAATTACTGCTGTCACTGCAGGTAGAGCTGTGATTTACCCACCATGTACCCAGGCCAGCTCCTCGGCGACCCGGCTCTGCCAGCCCRGCTTATCTCATCTCCAAAGGGTTTGAAATCCAAACTGAGAGCAACTGGGGAACAGGAGGAGAGCAGAGGATGGCCAGGGATGGCAGGAGGAGCATCCACATCTCCCTGTGCTATGMRAGAACCCAGGAAATTCCTCTGGATGCCCTGGAGGGCTCGAGCCTCTGCCCAGGGGGCTCAGAGACCTTGGCACAGAGTCAAAACCACCTGTGCCTTTGATTTAGCCCTTGGAAAAAACAATTACCAACCTTTATATGAAAAATTAAATCAAAAAGTTAAGTAGAATATTAGTTGTCACGGGGTGAAAAATAGATTTTGAGGTTTTTAGAATGGGGCCTTGAGGTCCAAGATAGAGGAATTTGGCATGCTTTGTCCTTTTTCCTTCTTCTTCTTGGCCTCCATCTTCTGGGTGATGTTGGCATTTTAGATTGGTTTAGAGTAGAAGCTCACTGTCTAACATAGGTGATAGGTTTGGGAAGTTATGGTAAATAGTGTACAGTGGTTTTTAGTTAAAAAGATAAACAAGTGTGCCTCAACCTGACCTGCCAGACAGACCTCGGCGGTTGGAGAAAGAATTTTATAGATAAGAAACAATAAACACCTTGGGAATGAGAATAGAAGAGTTCTGACTCCATCTTCAACTGGGAAAAGAGACTTCTAACACATCTTGGGGTCACTGTGAGCAGCAAAAATTCCGAAACCCAGGAAGAGAAAATACCGGATCTATCTCCGGGAGGAGAGTTTACAGCACACAAGGARGAGTGTCCATCCTTCCCACCCCACCTATTCCCTCCTCCAAGAATTCCCCAGCGCCATCTATTGGCATTTCTTCCCATTAACTTTCCCCAACCCCAAGCCAGAAAAGGAATGRTCTCCTCACAGGCAGCGACTGGAGAATTGTGGTGMGGRGGTGTTTGCAGGAACGAGGGAAGAGATGAGAATCTTGACTCCATGTTGTGGYAAGCTGATTGATTATTTTATTATATATATTKTATTAAAACTACACTAAAGAATAGAGGAAGGAGACATCAGAAAGCTAGAAAAGAAAGGAATGGAATMATAATAAAATCTRGTGACTGCTCACAGCCTCGACACAGGTGGCTGTCATTGGTCATCAAGTAAAAACAACAACATGCAASCAATCWAAGATGCACSTYTTGGTAAAGCATCTCCAGACCACARTCCACAGCCATCAGATAATKATTGTTTGCATTTCYTTTCTGAGGCCTCTCAGCTTCTCAGGAGCAAAAAATCCTGGCAAAAAGGATTTTTCATAAAATGTGTCTGTGACATTGTGGCTCAGGTGGAAAAGCTGCGAGCACACAGGAGACAATCCCAGTGCTCATGGCTGGGTTTGCACAGGGCTGCCTGGGTTTTCCTTCCTGGTTTTATGTGGAGCACCCCTTATCAGCCAGGCATCTCACCCCACCTTAATAGATTCATTTATTCAGGATGGGGAATTGATAGATTTAGTTTGATTTTTGTTCCATAAGCCTTCCTCCCCGAGCTACGTTTCTCTTTTCATTAATGRGCTGATGGAGGAATAAACTTTTAACTCTGAGGATCAGCCCTGTCAAACAGAATCTCCTCTGCTGCCTGGGAAGGGGAGGGAGCTGGGCTGGAAAAGGGCTCCCAGCCAAGGGAGCAGCCTGGTAGGTGATTTTTAAGAGAGCTGCTGAATCCCATTTCCTTAGTTCTCCATCCTCTCCCTCCATGGAAGTGTTAGTGGTGGTTTTAACTCGCTCCTCTGCAGTGTCTCACACAGAGCCTGCTGCAAAACCCCTCCTGGGAACAGGAGTCCCTGGGGAGGGAGGGGATGGGCACAGAATGGGAGAAAGGCATGGAAAAACAGAGATTTGGGCCAATTTAAACGGGAGAAGGAAAGCCTGGGCTTATGGCAAGGAAAATAACAAGAAAATCCAGCTGAAGAACTGAAAGTATTTTTTATGAGCCAGTAATGATGCCCCAAAAGAAACTCCTCCTGAGCCTGACCTTCAGGAATTGGGTTTTTACTTGAAACATCTGGGATTGGGTTTTCTCCCAAACCTTTGAGATTGGGTTTGCTCCCAAACCTTTGAGATTGGGTTTTCTCTCAGGCCTTTGAGATTGGGTTTGCTCTCAAACCTTTGGTACTGGGTTTGCTCCCAAACCTCTGAGATTGGGTTTGCTTCCAAACCTTTGGGACTGGGTTTTCTCCCAAACCTTTGGGATTGGGTTTCCTCCCAAACCTTTGGGATTTGTTTTCCTTTTAAATCTTTGGGACTGGGTTTTCTCCCAAACCTTTGAGACTGGATTTTTTTTCCCAAATCTTTGAGATTGGGTTTTCTCTCAAAACCTTTAGGATTGCGTTTCCTCCCCAAACCTTTGGGATTGGGTTTTCACCCCAAACCTTTGGGATTGGGTTTTCACCCCAAACCTTTGGGATTGGGTTTTCACCCCAAACCTTTGGGATTGGGTTTTCACCCCAAACTATTGGGATTTGGTTTTCTCTCAAACCTTTGGGATTGGGTTTTCTCCCAAACCTTTGAGATTGGGTTTGGGTGAATCTCCTTAGTGCTCCTCCACGTGAGCCACAAAAAGCACAGTTTATCTTTTCCCACTTTGCATAAAAGATGGAGCTTTCCCATTTTCATGCAGGCACACAGCCTGTGCTCATGCATACATTCATCCAGCTCCCCTTCCAGAGCGGATTCCTTCCGAGAGCAGATCTGTTATGGCAACGCAAGCACCKAACACACAAAGATGTTTCCAGATTTTACCCACCCCAAACACTCTTTACAGATGAGACATAAATCTGTGGGTGATCTCTTCACATCCCTGGCTCACCATGGAAATGAAAGATCCCCAGTAAAAACCCCACTGGACTCAGCCTTGTAAAACCAGCTGTTAAAACCAGCTGTTATCCCTCATTCCACGTTTTTGTTCCACTTTAGCAGCTTTAAGGCCAAGCAGAGCAGAGCCAAGCTCTGATCAATAGGATCTGACAATAAAGCAAGCAGCTCTTTTTCACTCCCCTGCTCAACTCTGGGCCTTCCCATTGCTGGGCTGCAAAGGGAAAGGATCCAAARCCTTCTCCTGAAGGATCCAGGCTGGAGATGGAGCCTGGCTAATGAGAGCTTTATCCACACAAATAAAYATCCCTGGAGAGTTAGGAGTTCAGTTCTGAGTCACAGCCAGGAATTTGGGCAACGAATACAAAGGCTGAGCCAAATTAGTAAGAAAAAATGAAAATTCTCGAGCTGGGGACTATTTCTGTGCAGGAACTGTGAGACCCAAGGGGAAAAACCAACAGAGCCCCCAAAACCTCTCATGGAGACAGATTGGCACGTGATTAAATCAATTTTCTCCTCAAGACAAATCCTCCGGAGCCGTGTCCCCAGTGTGACAGTGAAGGTGTTAATTCCTCTGTAAATAGGGTGTGAAATGCCACAACATCAGATGGGGTTTCTACTCACTTTGCTAATTATGTTCGTCTGTCATCGTTCCGTGGTGCAGCAGGAGAAGGGCTCGGCTCCGGGAAGCAACACACAATTTTTAGATTGGAGRGGAAAATTTGCCAGAGGCTGTTTTGTCAGAAGGGGGGAAAAAAAAAATCTAACATATGATCTACTAGCGTGACTGTAAGGAGTTCTTTTTCAGAYTCCTAAYTCAGAAATCCTGCTGGGCTTWCAGAGATGGACAAACAGGGGAAGCYAAGAATGAGTTCATGGTGAGTTAAGTACCCTGGTATTTTCCTGACAGAACCTTGCTCTATTCCCACCAAATATTTTTGTGCAAATTTGGTTTTTTAGGTGCCACCACTGCAGCTTCACCTGGAGCTGGCTCAGGTGCAATGGTGTGACAAAATTCTGRCACTGCACAGTGCAGGGTCTGTCAGGTTGATCTCCAAGCACTGGTGGCCCCCACAGCTCCAGATCATCCAAATTCCCATTTTTTTTCCCTGGGTGGGCATTGGAAACCTCACTGAGCTGTGTTGGTTTGATGCAGGACCTGGACATTGGCAAAGTTTTGGTGACAGGACAAGGGGGAATGGCCTTAAGCTGAAGGGGGACAGGGTTAGATGGGATATTGGGATAAAATTCCTCCTTGGGAAAGGCTGGAATGGATTTCCCAGAGAAGCTGTGGCTGCCCCTGGATCCATGGAAGTGCCCAAGGCCAGGTTGGATGGGGTTTGGAGCAGCCTGGGACAGTGGAAGGTGTCCCTGCCATGGCAGGGGTGGGACAAATCTTTAATGTCCCTTCCCACCCAAACCATTCATTGACCCCAAACCATTCATTGATTTCAAACCATTCCATGATGATCCCAAACCATTCATTGATCCCAAACCATTCACTGACCCCAAACCATTCACTGATCCCACACCATTTCATGATGATCCCAAACCATTCCATGATCCCAAACTATTCACTGACCCCAAATCATTCATTGATCCCAAACCATTCATTGATCCCACACCATTTCATGATGATCCCAAACCATTACATGATCCCAAACCATTCATTGATCCCAAACCATTCATTGATGATCCCAAACCATTCCATGATGATCCCAAACCACTCCATGATCCCAAACCATTCATTGACCCCAAACCATTCCATGATTCCAGTAATGAATTACATTAATTGACCCCAAACCATTCATTGATCCCAAACCATTCCATGATCTCAAACCATTCATTGATCCCAAATCATTCCATGATTCCAGTGATCAATTACATTAATTGATCTTAAACCATTTCATGATCCCAAACCATTAATTGATCCCAAACCATTCCATGATTCCAATGATCAATTACATTCATTGATCCCAAACCATTCCATGATCCCAAACCACTCCATGGCTGCTGACTTTACCTCCATGCAGGGGAGGGGGCAGGGATGAATTCCCTCATTTGCCACCCTCAGTTCTCCCTCTGCAGCAATGCCAGGAGCCAAGAGAGGTGGGATAACCCTGCATCAGCCTCTCCTGGCCCATTCAGAGCCTTCTCCTCACCCCCTGGAACTTTCCAGAATGCTCCTGCCCTTCCCAGCCTCTCCCAGGGTTAACAAGGTGGGAGGTTTGTGTGCAAGGAGTAAATAATGAGTAAGTAATGCTCATTTAGGYTGATGCTCTGCCTGCCACAGCCCAGGGACCTTTCTCCTCCTGCCTGYGCAAGGGCAGGCTCAGGMAGTGAGCTGAGCTTGAAAAAAGAARTCTGCAGCTCCARAGAGTCCATTCCAGTCCCTGGTCAGTTGTTCTCTCATTAATTCTCCTCAGAAGTAAAAATATTAACTTCTTGCTTTGAATTTCTCTCAGCTGAGCTCCTTTCTCCTGTTTTATCCCAGGAAAGGAGGAAAAAAATTACCTTTATTGACCTAGAGCAGGTTACTCCTGGTTTATTGCAGTATATACAGGGAGAATCAGCCCCTCTGGAGTTATTGCTGATTTACAACAGGGAAGTAGGTACACAATTACTTGTGGTGATTTACAACCCAGTTACCTGTTATTTATTCTAGGTATTTAAGGGTATATCCACATGGGGGCCCTAAGGAAAATTAAACCAAATTAATTTTAAAGTAGATTAGTTAAACTGTGTGACACCATGACACAAACCCTCCTCTTCTGAATTAAAGAGGCCTTAATGRTTTTGAGTTCATCTTAACTCCTTCCCCAGTGAGAAGCAGCTCAGCCCAGGCAGTGCTACCAAGGAATTGCAGGGCCAAGGAGGAGGAAAAACCAGCCCTGCTCCTTGGAAAAGGGATCCCTGCTGCTTCCCAGCAGGAAAAAGGGAGTGAACCCCACAAAATTCAGTGGTGCAACACCTCTGGCTCGCACTGGAGAGCCTGGGCAGGCTGCTGGAGCTCAGAACTGAACACAATCTTTATTAAATTCCCATCAGCTCCTTCCCTCAGCCCTTCCCAGGCTGCCATTCCAGAGAAGGATTTATTTCACATTCCTGTTTAAAACTTTATTATT